>RJWT010053700.1:0-10392 GCA_004365215.1 Cuniculus paca | reverse complement strand
CTTTATAAACAAACCCTGAACAGGTCAGAATTACCTCTCCATGAGGAAGATTTAAAAGTTTGCACTAAAATATCAATAGGTAATTAAAAGTGCCTATAGATTTGGAGTCAGAACAAAAATATATGGTAGGTAGGTATGTGGTACATAATGGAATATTAGCCAAGGTTCTGATGGAAACAAACCCAATTGTTTACTTTGTCATTTGTCTGTATCTTTATTTATTATAAGGAGTTGGAATATGCAATTAAAGAAATTGAGAAGACCCAAACTCTGCAGTTGGAAAGATGGGGACAAGTGAGAGCCAATGATATAGCTCCAGTTCAAGTTGAAAAACTTGAGAAATATGAGTACTCATGATGTAAATTTAAATTCTAGATATGAGGAAACTGATGTCCAAGCTCATAGACAAATAAGCAGGAAATTCCCTCCTAATTGGCCTTTTTATTATTTTCAGGCCTTTAACTGGTTGAATGAGGTCCATCTTTACTGGGAAGGACAATCTGCTCTACTCAGGCTATAAATTCAATATTAATGCCATTTAGAAAGATTCTCACAGACTCATCTAGGATCTTGTTTAGTCAAGCATCTGTGTACCTCTGCACAAGTTAACACATGAAATATCAAGATAGATAAATAAAATACATACTTAGATCAAAGTAAAAATATTTATAATTGAGATAACCCATTTTTCAGACCAAACTGAGAATGAAAGAAAACTGTAATCCAGAATGAAATTTTTGATGAAAAGAAACTGCTATGGGCACCATGCTCACAATAATTTTTTGGCAGTATGAACATCTAGAAAAATATCATTTACCAATCAGGAAATGACTTAAAATTTAGAAGACACTGCAGAAAGTTCTGAGATTTATGAGCATGCACTTCATTAAAGATGTTTGTTTCTTTTCTCAATGATTACATTGGTTTAGGGAGATTGATCCTCAGAGGCCACAGTCTTTCCACTCTTTTGTACTATGAGTTCTATTCTAAGCCCCAGCTGCGACCCCATTAGTATCCTCAGGTGATCAATGCTAGAGAAATTGCGTTTTGGAGCAATGTCATTGGGATCCTACCAGGTCGCATAGTGGGAAGGCAGAGTGGATCCATAATAGTGACAGAACTTGATGTTTGTGTTTCCCTACAACCCTCTGTGGTGTAATCTTTTAAAGTTCAATAATTAATTGTAAAACATTGTTTTTCTTGCTTTCATTGATTGCTTTTATATAAATCTGTATGTTAGGACATTTAACATTATCTTTTCACCTGGTCTGAAACTGGGGGTAGGGGGGAACACAGCCAGTAAAGAAGGAAAGGCTCCTGAGAGACTACATATATAAAGATTTCGTAAAGATAAATAAAGAAAACAAACCAAAACCAGGACCCAAATAGGCATGTAAAGGACATGAACAAAAGAATTCAAAAAGAAGAATTAGAAATGACTAACACACATAAAGGGAGGGGTGTATTTTCAATCACTGTAATAAAAATAAAAAAGGAGGCAATTGAGGAAAAAAGAGACAATTTTTCACTCATCTAATTAACACATATTAAAAATTTAAAAGACAAGAGAAAAGAAAATGACATTTGAAAGAGTTTGGTTTAACTTGCTTTCCTAAATTTCTCTAGGGAGTGTTAATTAGTACAATTCCTTTAGGAACAGTTTAGCAATATGTATCATGAATCTTTTAAAAATTCCAATTTGACCCATTAATCCTACTTCCAGTATACAAATAAAAATGAAATGATCTTGAATAACACAAGAAGTTTATGTAAAAACCACTTCACTGAAATTATACTCATAATAATGACATACAGAAAACTTATATTTCCAAAGAATTCAAGTTGTATCTATGAGGAATGTTTTAGAAACAGATTATTTTTATAATCAAAATTTTCATGAATTATACATATAAAAAAGCATCAAAATTACAAAACTACTGTATAAAACTGCGGTGGGATCACGAACGATTATATTGCTCTTTTATTTTCTTATTTTCCAAATTTCACATAGATTATCCATAGTGCTATAATAATTAAGAGGAAAGTTTCAAAACAAAAATGTGGAATTGACTATGAAGTCCTTATGTGACAGAGCACTGAAGAGGCCCAAAGACTATGACTTCCGCAGTGTGCCCAGAAAGTAAAGGGCACTTGATTTGATTGTAATCCTACCCATAGAGGTGATCCTAGACCCGAAAACCATTTGTAATCTGACAGCACTAAGGAGGCCCCTGAAGTTCCTCCTGGCCCACAGGAGAGAAGCAATGTCATTTTGGAGGAGATGAAATTCATACATAATGAGATCAAGCCACAGTCATTGTCAAAGCAAATCGTATAAGGAGTTGTAACTGATGAAAGTTTTATACCCCTCAAACCAAATTTTCAAAGATTGGAGAGGGAAGAAATTCTTTGCAGTTAGCCTATCTGCTCCTCCAAAGGAAGTTATTACCACAGGAAAATGAGCCTTTGCTGTCTGGTCCAACTTGGTAACATCTGACTTCAAATATATAGTAAATACTCAAAAAATACATGACTGGTGAACAAATTAACTCAATTCTTTATGCCAGAAACCTAGGGGCCTTCATGATTTTTCTCTAACCTTAGAACCAGAGCCAAAACAGTCTTTTGTTCTTTCTGATAGCATATCTCTAATTATCCTCTTTTATTCCCTTCTACTGTTTACTCCTCCCTCCAGGACATCATCTCTTTTATCTGAAAAATTTCAGCAGTCACCATCACTCTCCCCTCGCTCATTCTCTTACTGTGTGTTCTCCACCAATCAGCAAAAGCGATGATCTTAAAGCCCAATCAGATCAGGTTATTCTGCTGCTGAACTTCAGAGTTTTCCAACTGCTCCAGTTCCCATTGCAGTCCCCAATCACCTGCTTTCACTGCCACTTCCTATTTCCTGCCAATTCTCCATTTACGCCACTTTCCACCTTGTTCATCACACTGTGGTTGCACTGCTCCACTTCCTATTCATGTATTCTACATTCAAGCTTTCCCCCACCCATTTAAATGTTCCTGAATCACAGGATGCACTTTCTTCCACTCATAGTATTTTAAGTAGCCTATCTTCAAGGCAAATTTTTTTGTCTACCTAATTAGAGAAGACTTTCTGGTTATTTTCCATATGGCTCACTTTTATTTGCCTTGTAGAGCACCTCTGATAATTTGAACTTTATTGTATGCTTATCTTTTCATCTGTGTCTTCCACTCAGATGACACCCATGAGAACCAGGATGGCTAATCAATCAAATCTATCACTGCCTCCCAATGTCTAAGCGCAGAGTTGTGCAGAGTGGGAAGCTCACATCTGTCTGCTAAATGAATAAATACGCTAAACAGCAAAGGGATTTGACAGTGCGGGTCCATTTAGTGAGTGAAGGATGAGATGGACCAACATAAAGATAGGAAATAGGCAAGAATAAGAAAAGCAGCACTTAAGTGTAACAGCCCATCTCGACCAGATTTCACTCACCCTTTGCTAAGGAGCAAATCTCATAGACATCATGTCCTCAAGGACTATTATGTACTCACAACACTGAATGGGCTTTATATAATTAATCAGTGTGAACTCTCTTTTCAGACAACTGCACATGAAAAGTTTAAGGGTAGATGGATGTGATCAATTTAAGATACGTGCTTACATGACGCTATCACAGCAAATTCCATTACTTTGTACAATAAAATTTTTAAAGTTTACAGATTTTATTTTCAGTAATTCTCACCAATTTTTGTCTGTCTGTTGGCACAGTGTACTGAGATTTATGATAATTATTGGACCAACAAGGATCAGACAGCAAAGCCCTTGTACTCTGATAGACAGAGCTGCACAGACTCCCTGAGAAGTCTATCCATATGGGGGGAGAGGACCACTTCTTTAGAGAGCACAGATGGCAGAGGTCAAGCTCCAGGACTATGCTTTGAACATGTGGAGAAAGCAATTATAAAGGGATTTAAGTCGATGGCAGAAATGGAGAAGTTAAGTCTCAATCACTTCTGTGGTATATTAAGTGGTAAAATGAAAATGCTTTGGAACATCCAACTAAACTCATCTGGCAAATTGTTTTTGGAAAGAGATGGGTTTGTGCATTTGGACATTCCTCAGCTGTGTAAACACCCCATTATCTAGCTGGTTACCTGTGAGATTCTATAAACCCCATGCAGGCTTGCTGTACCTGCCTGCAGACTCAGCATAGCTGGGAAAAAGATGCCCGCAGGTGCCAATACCTCCGTTGTATTGGAGTACACCATAGCTGCTTGCTTGGTGGTCACGGTGACCCTTTGGAGAAAATCCAGTCCAACGAAGCACAGATTTCCAAAAGAATGAAGGCTTGGTTGACATTCCTGGCTGAATGGCAGGATTCAAAAATGATGGTCTGCTGGCTGAATAATCATTTTGTTTTCTTTTTAGGTCCCCCAATTATGTTAATTTGGAAACTGTATCTATTAATTGCCCAATTAGACATCTGGTAATCACTTTCTACAGAAATATTCCAAATCATAGAGGCAAGGGCCTGGCATACTATTTTATTGTATCGCAAATAAAAAACTAATTTGGATTTAATAAAAACTAATTCCAGCTAATTTAATACCAATTGATCATTAACAGGGTGCATTTTGTGGTTTATCGAGTATATAAGAAGGGTATATAATTAACTGGAAATGGTGTCCACAAGGTTATGATTAAATTCTTGGTAACTTTTAGCTTTCAGAAAATGTTTTACCACTTAATTAACATTTCAGAAGATGATTTATAATATAATTTATTAAATGCCAATTGCATACGGTGCTGGGACAACTAATAAATGTCATAGTGGAGGCTCCTATTTACTAAGTGTCTCTTCTTTCAAACTAAGTAAATACCTTGCTGCAGAATAAGTAAGACATCCACATATGCTTTCACTAAAAGTTAGTAATCAGTTATGGGCTGAATGATTGGATTGTTTTTAGCATTTAGTTTGCACTATTGTGTTTACACTTTGCTCATTTTTTTTATTTTAAATAGAACAAAACAAAACAAAACAAAACAAAGTAAAGCAAAACAAAATAGAATAGAGTCGAACACAATACAGCATTCCAGAACAGAATACCGCAAGCAACACAGGTCCCCAAAACAACAGATCAACAGCGGCCACCCCAGTGTCTCCCGCCCTCCTCAAATGGCCATCCACACATCCACAGACAACAAACCCAAACAAAAAAAAAACAATATAAAACCAGATGAAACAAAAGAGTGAAAGCACCACAGGCCCCCAACCTACCCTCCCACACATTGCTCATTTCTATTCAGTGTAGATACAGAGAATCAGCCAAAATAACAGAGAAAGTGTTCATTTGTTTGATTTTTTGCTCATTTTTTGCTGAATTCTGAGCACCACTTTCATTAGGATATAAGAGGCAAGAGAGCAGGGAGGAAGTCTGCCTCACTCACTGTTGTACTCCCAGGTCTTTGTGCAGGGTCAGTAACTGGGAAATCATTGCATGCAACAGAGATTAGGGCAATTTCTGCAAGGAGCTCAAGTTGAGAGGAAATAGGGTCTGTGGTATCTATACTGTCTAAGCCATCTAAATTGATATTTAGTTTATATTCTTTCTTCTGAAGTTGATTGTAATGAATGCTATAGTTTATGCATTCACAGTTTGGATAAATACCTAAAATGGAAAGACTATTGTGAGGATTTAAAGATATTACAAGCAGGGAAGCATTGAGTAGATTCTCAATAAATGTTGCCATAGTCTATGCCATCTGTGGCATTTATCACAATTACAACTTCTCACTGATTTGTCAACTGGCTTTCTTCCTGAGCAGATCAGCACTCCTATGAAGGTTGAGCCAGGTCTAGTTTTACTTTTCGGTCTCTAACATGAAGGGGAGAAATGATCACAACATTGGTCTTCAATGAACATGAGTTCAACTATTAAATGGACAAAGGAACTCATTATAGTTATTCAAAATGCCTGATGCATTTGGCCTTTAGAATCTGTATTCTTCAAAAGAAGAAAAGAAAGACTGGGACTGTAGCTCAATGGTAGAACACATGATTTGCATGACTGAAGCACTGGGTTCCATCCTCAGTACCAAAAGGAAAAAGAAGAAAAGAAAAGGAAAAGGAAAAGGAAAAGGAAAAGGAAAAGGAAAAGGAAAAGGAAAAGGAAAGGAAAGGAAAGGAAAGGAAAGGAAAGAAAAGAAAAGAAAAGAAAAGAAAAGAAAAGAAAAGAAAAGAAAGAAAAGAAAAGAAGAAAAGAAAAGTAAAGCAGAACCCAAATCACATTTCATTGCTCATGAGATGACCCAGTGAGGTAAGGTAAAAATTGCAGGTGTTTGTTCTCTGCAGCAAGGCAACCCTCCCCTCTGACCAATGGATTCTAGCAACAGCTTCTACCTTGCATCCTACAACAGAGCTCCACTGTAGTCATAGTCCTTTTGCCTTCTGAGCCATCTTTGTGCTCGCAGTATGGTGGTCAGAGCTTACTGGATTCACATTTCCCTACCAATATTTCAATACGCTCACAGGCCTATCCTGGTCTTACAGGGGCCATCTCATTTGCATTGAAGGTATCAAAATCTTGCTGAACAAGTCCCTTTCACCTCAAACATCTTTCAAGTTCTGAGCTCAGCACAGATTTTAACATGATGCTTCTCACTTTCCCTGAAGCCTGTTCCAGGAAGGTGAGCTATATTAAACCTGCTGCTGTAATGTTTGGGCTTATTGATTTAAAAAAAATACTTGGCACCAAACATCCAAAATGCAGTTTAAAAAAAAAATCAAAAGGGTAAAGAAACAAGAAGGGAAAATATGCACCCCACTGCAGCATTTAGCACTGTCCACAGTGGGAGGCATTTCTGAGGGTTTATGCTTCAAAACCTATCTAACCACCAGCTCTTTTCTCAATGGACTTTTAAAATGGAGGTGGCAGTTGAAGGCTGCAAACAACACTGAAGGACAGGGCTGTGAGTTCGTTGTTTTATATCACCAGATGAAAGGTTGGCTGACTAAAAGAAAGTAGAAAACACTCTTAGGCGAGGCTCTTTGCAAGTAACGATTCTCTTTTGCTATTAGTTCTGGCAACCTCTAAAAATTGACAGCCAGATTCATTATGGGAATCTTGAGGTCTGTAGTGTTACCACAAATTCAAAGGTATGCATCACAGGGCTACTTTTTGAGGGTTTCCAGATCAAGTTCACTCATCGATTAAATTTGGCCTTTCTGAGCTGAGTGCAGGAATCCTAGCAGGGCGTGTGTAACCCAGTCTCAGGAATGAAGCAGTCACCTCAAATTTGCTGTCAATAGCTAACACTGAAAGGAGGCTGGGGCCATGGTATAATCCAGGCATTTATCCATTCATTTATCTCTCCCTTTATTCTCTACCACCTCCATCTATCCATCCATTCGTGTATTTCTCTCCCTCCTTCACTCTCAAAGTTATATATTAGGCACTATGCTGGTAACGTGGATCTATAAGATGATAGAATTATTTCCTATTGTCAAATGTTTCTTCATCTTCCAAATCTGTCCTTCTCTATCTTTCCTATTTTCACTCTTGCTATAACTAATTATGCAGTATCTTTTCTAGTAGAAAAATTCCACTGTATCATTAAAATCCCAGTCCAAAGGAATAAACACCTGGGAAAGTTTTCTTAAATGTCTGAGTCTGAATGGTTTCTGCCTATTTATTTGATGCTTTATGCGTATATACTCATTAGTGTTTGTCACATTTTGTGTAACTCATTTAAAATAATAATAGCAACAATAAGTAGGTTTTTTGACAAATACTCACTAAGACTAAGTAGTTTACCAAGCATTTCACATACTTCTACTAATCGTAGAAGGAAACTACTACTACTATCCTTAATTCACAAGGAACTGAGAAGAACTTGAGGCACAGAGAGACCATTTATGTGTCATTTAGCTTGGCAGTGAGTGAGCTTTCCTAAAAAGTAGAAAGCAACTCTGTGATTTAGTGTACCACAAAGCTTAGTATGCGCTATCACAGAGCCCCAAAATAAAGTTGTCAAAAGATGGAATGAATCAGAGAACTAATGCAACCTAAAATTCTAAGTCTTTTCCTACATTGCTAAGTGACCCTAATTCTGATAAAAACTAAATGTAATGTTATAGTGATTCCTACATTTGTCATTCACAGGCAGTTTTACTATGGATTTGAGTGTAATTCAAGGGGCTGTTGATGGTACTGAACAGATACCAGGCACCCTGGAGTGGATTTTACATAGATTATTTCATTTAAGAACTCATAAAATCATATTAGGGGAAGGCAATTGCTATTTAATTCACAGGTGTAGAAACACTGAAGCTTAAAGATTTTAACATCCTTGCACAAGGTCGCCTAAAGCTGCAAAGCAGTGGACAAGGGCTGAGAATAAGGCAGGCTAACACTAGAGCTTTCAAGCCTCAGCTCATGCTCTGCTGAAGGAATGAAGTGAAAAGGGAAGGGAAAAGGAAGATGCAGAGAATCCAGGACTGAGGCGTCATTTCCCTGACAGCATACATTCTTGGGCTATCATTCCTCTACTTTTCATTGTTTTCAATAAAACCTATTCCACGTGCCTTGAAAAGTTAAACACTTGGAATAAATAGCCCTGAGAAAAAGTTGAACTTTTGCTCAAGGACAAAGCATTTGTGTATACAGTATGTGTGTGCAATTTATAATACATGAATTTTATTAAGGTTGTTTAGAGCTTTCAGGTTCAAAACTATTTTCTTAATTGCGTAGTTATGATGGTATGGCTGACCGTGATGGCTTTTCCATCACCATGAAATGCTTTCTGTTTCAGTTTATGACTAGGACTGATCAATCAGATTTGTCCTTGGCATGTAAATTAACCCTACTGATACCATTGTTTTTCAGTTGGGACATAGCAAGAGTTCCACAAACTGTCAGTTCAGAAATTATTTAATTATTCTACAATTGCTTGTAACTGTTTATTGGTTCTAACTACAATTTTAAAATTCCTTTTTCAAAGACCACAGATAACTACACTCACCAAAACTATAGTTTCTTCTCAACTAATTTTTTCTGGAACTTGCTGAATCATTTAATATAACCCACTCATTACTCTCTCCATTGAAGCTCTTTACTACCTAAGATTCTACATCTTTAGATACTCAGTACCTTTTAACTTCACCATTCATTTGCAGTTTTACTATGCAGCCTACAGAGTTCACCATATTCTCTGGCCTTCAAAGTGAACTTTTCTCCTTATATTCCAAATGAAAATATCTTAAGTCTCTTGGCATTATAGTGAGAAAATAACAAATTTTACTATTATTCTGCAGGTTTTGATCATGCATTCAAGAATTCTGATATTCAGTCCATCACTTGCAGTGTCAGTGTATGAAACTCATTTTGGAATAGAAAATGAACACAAGTCCAGTTTTTCAAGGTAGATGTAGGACAACTTCATTTCCAATCATCAGACTCTTGTCTTGTACCTGTGATTTATCAGGCTTCTACCTGTTGAGCATGACAAACTACATTTCAACACACACAGACACTGGAGACTGAGCAATATGACAGACAGTAAGAAACTGAAAGAAAACATGTATCCTCTTTAACTTATAAATGTTGGCATTCTTTCAGATCCTGTCTGCTAACTGCCGCTTTAGTTAGAGACATGAATGTAACCACACACACACACACACACACACACGTAAGTGATATATGATTGTAAAAAAGAATCAAGAAACTAAAATGGTTTATTAGAGATATCTATTCATGGTGGATTTTCAAAGAATAAAAATTATCTGAAGTCAAGTGCATACACACATGCACATACACATCATGTCCATAGGGCTTCATCACCACTATGCCACTTGCTGTGATTTTTTATTCCATTGATATGAAAACACTCTGAGAAATGTCTAATTTACCCTTGGACTGCTCACAAACATTTTCTCAATTAAGACTGTGGTCAGAGTCTCCCATTATGTGTCGGGGGATAAGGGCAAGATTAACCTTGACCCATGCATCTGTTACACAGTCACACACAGTTTAACAAAGGTGGTATTCTAGGGTTCCAAAGTGGGTTAGTTTTGTAAACCAGATATGGCCAAAAAGGTGTAAAATTTGGTGATTGCCCTGTCAGTAGGAGCACCAAGTATTGAACCATGAAAACCAAGGCAGTCTATTGTTCCAACAGGGTTGGTAAATGATGAGGAAAAGAAAGACAGCAAGGAACCAAGTATCTTTGGGCTGTAGACTGGGGTAGTAAGTAAAAGGCTCATTTCCTGTATATTCACTCAGAGGTCCTTGAGGGCCCAAAATTTCATTGTACTGGTTGCTGCATGGGAGGATATAGGTGATTGGGTTTGGTTTCATAACATAATTTTGGTGTGGATCAGAACCAGCAGATATACATCATATGAA
>RJWT010053699.1:0-10383 GCA_004365215.1 Cuniculus paca | reverse complement strand
TCACCAGCTTCAAGTCTCCAAGTTTCCATCTCTTCAAATATGACTACTTTTAAGTAGCATCATTAAGATACTAATTTACTTATCAAACATCATTCAAACATAGATCCAGCATCCCTATGGTGTTTATTCATTAATAATAATGAGAAAGAGCCAATACAAATACCTACGTGTGTCCTTTCATTTAATTCTCACAACAACCTTGTGAGATAAGTGTAGTGGTTTTATTTCCACATTTCAGAGAAAGAAGTTGAAACACAAAGAGGTAAGAAAACGAATATAGAGTCATTCACTTATAATAAGTTGGAGGAAATGATGGAGCATAAGTCTACTTGAAAGCACCATTAATTTGCTGTGAATTTGGCTGGGACAACTGTAAGCGCTGGCTCTCATCTCTGGAAGCCTCCTGCATCAGGCATCACTCCTAGAAGTGACAACCATAAAGATACTCTTATTTACTGAATGATTTTTATGAACCCAAACTCTTCTCACATATTTTGTCATTTCACTATTGTGATACCCTCTGAGAATCATGGGACTCTGGCTAAGCTTGTTTTATGGATGAAGCACTTGAGGTCAGACAGAATTATTAAGTTCACATAAGTGTCCTCAATGTGCTCATTGTCTAAGCAGGGAGATAAACACATTTTTCAAAAAATGAATAGATGCAATTCTGCTAGTAACTAAGTACTATCAGAATATCCCAGAGCAAACTACTGACTCAGCCTGACAAACTCATACTGTGAGAGGAGGGTGTAGAAGAAGGGTCTGGAAAAGTCACAGAGTAGTATTTGTGCTGAGTTGCAAGGAAGAGGAGGCATCCTCAAAGGTGAAGAGAGTAGCAGAGGGAATTCAAAGCAGACCAGGAACAATGGTCCTGTACACTAGTAGTGGATATAGGTTGTCATATTCTAAAAATATGAATTGCCAGGTGTTAAAAGCCTTAGGTACTAAGGAGAGGTGACAGTAGGAAATGACTCAGGGTTAGATTCTGGAGGGCCTGAAATTGCTGCTAAGGAGTTTGGATGGTACCAGAAATGATGGGAAACTTTTCAAGCCCTGGAAGATTGAGGTGAGGTTTACATTGGCATCATCTGTACAGAGAAAGTGGGAACACAGATGGAGAGGAGAAGATGAAAACAAGAGACACATAAGGGATCAAATGAAAAAGTCTTTGTGATGTCTTGTAATGTTTATATAGTGACTAGATGGCTCTCCAATTTCCATATTGGGTGAGTGGTGACATTCTTCAAAGTAAGGAGGAACAGTTTGGGTGAAGAAGGTATATATACATATATACACATATACATTAAGGAGGGTTACATATATATATATATAGTTACTATATATATTGTTATTCATTTAATGTTCATGATAAACTTCTGAGATGACTAAGAAGTGATACATCCCCTATATGGAGCTGGCATCTGAACTCAGGTCATAGGTCTTCCGTCTGATGTGATTTTACTGCTCAACCTTGTAACCTCCATGCAATGACAGATGGCACTGGGGAGACTTTACTAAGTGTCAGGTGTCTTGTTTGCAATATCTAATGTGGTCCTTAAAACAACTTTATAACAGAAAAGAAAATGGAGATGGAGGGGACACATGTAAGTTACTTAACTCGCCCATGTTGGAATGACAAGCATTCTGACGGGACCACAGTGCATGTAAAGACTTCGCTCTGCTGATTCTGTAAGTGTAATCCTAGCTGAAATGATAAGCAGGTAGTTGCAAAGCAGTATTTCTAAGAATATTGTTTCTGTGTTTCTTAGATCCAAACTTCACCAGGCCAGCACCCAGATGGCAATCTTCCACTAAGGCTGAGGCACAGGGTCCAGCATAACTGGCTCCTTCCCCAACTTGCCCACTTCTGTAGCTGACCCTTGTGAGGCGGAGTGGACATCAAAGGCTGAGGGCAGTGAGTAAGGGAGGCCCATAGGTCCCTCATTGGCCAGGCCCCATCAAAGGCGCCTGTGCCAGGTTCTGCTCTACTCCAAGCCTGGGCAGATCAAAGAGGCTTGCACAGAAGTTGGGTTTCTGGGCAGCCCCAGTTCTGATCATCAATTGTCACTTTGGCAGTGACAGCAGAGTCCAACATGACAAGGCTGCCACAGCCAAGGCTCCCGGGGTGGACATCAGAGCAGTAGCTCCAAAGGCCAGGAAGCTGCCTGAGGCCCCTCTGGGCCTTGACCCCTGATGGGAAGAGAGGAAGAACTAGAGAGGCCTCTGAAGAAAATGTTTGGAGTAGAATCACTAAAGTAAAGTTGCTGCAGGCGAAAAACCTGACGCTGGCATTGATATTCCTGCCATTGAAACATGAGATCTGATTACTTCATGTATCTGGGAAAAACTGTTAATATTCCTATGTATGTTCACTCTTACACAGGTGCACACACACACACACACACACACACACACACTTCTAATACTAAATATATGCATAGGAATTAGTTGCCTAGATGTAGGTGCATTATAAACATACCCTTACACAGGCAGATTCTCACGCAAACACAAACAAAATTATTCATGCACACATTCCCCTCAAATACTTGTCATATTTGACTACAAACATATATGTACACTTTTGCTCATAGCCCTGTAGAACCAGGAGATGCAAATACCTAACCACGTATGCATGCATGCCTACTCATTCACTGAGCATACACTCTTTATGATGCATTCTGGCAGCTTCTAGGGCTCAAATCTAACATTTTTTTCTCAGAAGGGTTAGAATCGTCCTCATAAATACATTGTAAGTGCAGGGATGGCCTGTTCTATAGATCCTGATGCCAGCCATTCTCCAACTCCTTTATAAAAAATTTTGGAGGAAATGTTCAAAATTGTACCAAACAGGATTTATGTTAGCTCTTGGAAGGGACTTCCTGCCAATAAGCACTATTAAAAATATCAGCACATTCGACTTCTTTTCATTGAGGAATAGTCACTTGCCAGAAATTTGAACCAATTGGAATATTAATTTTGCCTCAGAAAATAGTTACATGCTTTGCATCAATAGATTTTTAAACAATATAATGGTCTAGTTGTAAATCAGAGGAATTTATTACAATTTGGGGACCTGAAAACATTTTAGAACTAAAAGGCAATTAATATTAAAATTTTGTTTACTTGAAAATGTAATCAATGAGCATAATTACAGCAGTTTTTGATTAGAGTTTAGGTCTTGTTCAAACCTCTTCTCTTTCATGATCAAATCACATGAAAGAGAAGAGTAGCAAAGGGACCTTTAAAACCAACCCAGGCACCTCCTCTGAGAAGCCCTCTTGTTTCCTCCCCGATGAGATTTGAGAGAAGACTTGGCATGCACAGGGTAGCAGGCCGCCCAGAGCTCACTGAAGATCTGGCCTTCTGGCAGTATTGGCGACTCTCTCCAGGGCTCACTCTCAGCAGAAGAAAGCCACTTCTCCACGGTTATGCCTGGTCTCCAGGAGCAGCATGCCCCTGAGACGACTGGCCGATATGAGGTCTGCTCTTGTGGGGACTGTAATAAAGGGTCGTCCCTGCTCCTAAGCTTCCTGCAGGGTCAGCTGAAGCCTCTGTCACGACTGCACCGCCGCCCAACTCTGGCCTCCCTCTCGCCCCTCTCAGTGTTGTTCCTGAAGATGCACCCTGGAGAGCTGTCTGCACCCTCGCCTTACAGATACAGTATGTGTCGCTCAAGAACATCTACTCAGAGCAGCGTCTTTCTTCAGTGTGCCCATGTTCTGGTGTCTTCCTGACTTTTTCCCGCAGCCCATACCCAAACATAAGCAAAAGTGTGAAAGACATAATCCAAATCTCACCAGCCCTCATCACTTCCATGGCTATGGCTTTGTAGAAGCCACCGTTACCTCTGCCCTGGCTCATCGGCAGCCACGTCCACACCGGCTGCCATCCGTCACTCTCAGCCACTACGGTCTGTTCTCCATAGTGAGGAGAGCGATTCTCTCCTAACATAGTTTAGTCACAGTATTTCTTTGCTCAGAATCTCTCAGTGAATTCTTACCTCATTAGAAAAGATCCAAAGTCCTTACTACACCTACGGGGCCTTGGTCCTGTATGGCCTGGCACTCTCCTCCCACCTAGCTTTTCATCTCTTGCCTGCTCCTCATTCATTCATGTCTCTCCTGCCACTCTGCGGCCACCGTGGCTGCATCAGTCTTCGTCCTTGATGCTCCACCTCCTGAGAACAGGGACACCGTTCTAGCTTCAGTTGATTGGCTCCCAAAGCCTGCCTTATCTGAGAGGCCTTCCCTAGTCCTTGTCTAAAATGCCACAATCCCATCCCTGCCATTCTGCTCCCTTTTCTTGCTGACATTTCTTCATGGCACTTATCACCACCTAACATATGACGTACTAATTTTTTTGTCTGGGTCTGCCCAACATGAGTGCATGGGCTGTGACATGCTTCTTTCTATGTCTCTAGTACCAGTCTTCTAGTAGAAAGGTACTTAGAGCAGAAAAACACGGAGAAAAAGATTTGTTAATCATTGGTTTAACAAGAAACTTCCTAGCCTAAACAATAGATTAGAAAAAAAATACTTATGGAAAACAAAAAGTTCAACAGAACTGGAAGAATTGGCAGCGTGAGAGGAAGATAATGAAGTAGACACCTCTGTGAGCCTCTGAGAGGTGGGGGCTCTACCCATCTAGGCTAAGCCTAGGCATGGGGAGGGGGTCAGAGTGCTCCCCTCTAGTTCTGTGATCTGAAAATCAAGAAACCTGTGCCCCACTTCTTGTCGTACGCTTGGGTCAATGGCAACGTCTCAGAATTCTATTATCCACCAGAAAAGGAACAGGAAGTTTTAATGCTATGGGACATCTAGGCATAGGACCTAATTTGGATCTTGTGAATTTGCCACAAAGTAAGATTAAAGGATTCTCCAAAAGTAGAGTCTGTACCTCACTGTCTACAAAATAAAATGACTACAAGATCAACCTGTGTGAACCAATGATCAGAGGCTGGCTGGGTCCTGGATGTCAAAGTATAAGTAGATAATAGACACTGCCACTCCCCCCCACCTCCGCTCTCATCCTATCGCTATCCCATAACTTGATGTCATAGAGTCTTCCCCATGTAGAACTCAGATTCCTTTGTGAGGGTACGGAGTAGAGGAAGAGACTCCTGAACTTAAGATTATATTTCTCTTAACAGAAAACTTGGATTCCAGTCTATAGAAAATAAATTTCAATTTTTGTACACTTGATCCTGTGAGTTGAGAGATTATACCAGCTATCCAAAACTACTACAGTAGAATGCTGACTGACCTCTCTGTCTATACTTTCAGCCCCTCCAGGACTCTGGGAAATTTCTATATCATGGATATGACCATGTTTCGATGTCAAGTAGGCAGATCTGAGTTTACATTCTGGCTTTCACATATACCAACAGCATGACTTTAGGCAAATCACTCAACCTTAGCCTCATCTGCCTCATTCCATTATGAAATGGGATAATCCCAGGGCCACCACACTGGCTGTCATTAGAAATTCAATGAAATGATACAGGTGATGATCCAGATTAAATATTCAGTGAACACTGGCCAATCTCCAGTGTGTCAGGCTGTCTCTCACCTCCTTGGTTTCCTCTGAATATGCTTCTCCTCTCTCTCATCCCCAAAGGAAACCTCTTCTATCAGTTGATTCTTTGAGGATTAGGAGCTAGGATATCTTCCTCTGTGCCCTGCCCCATGCTAAGTTTAGGGGTTACACAGTGGTGTACCTTCAGTCCTCCAAGCTCAGCCTGAAGACGACTTGTCCATGGTCTTCAAAGGCCAGAAGTAACGTTTGATCTTTGGGCCCCCTTACAACCTTGAGCTTCCTGAACCCAGAGGGCCTGGGGGGCCAGAGAAAGCTCTCCTTAAAGGCACTGGGTAAGAGGAGAGGTCAGAGATCACGCTGAGGAAGAAATGTGCTTGACATCTTGCCCATGGCTCCTGGGAGAGTCTTCCTCCCTGACCCATGGGCCAAGGGCAGCCTGGCATCCCAGCCTGCTGGGACACAGGGTTTTCAGGTCAACTTTCATCTTCACACATGGCGTTTGTCCCTTTGATCCTGGAGTAGATCAAACAAAGCTCACTAATCAATGGCTTCCCTACTTGCCTTTCATAGCAGATCATCAAACACAGTCTGCATCTCCCCCTGCTTCCCTCTGGCCCTCCCTGCTTTCCAGTCAGGAGCATTTGCTCCCAGGCCCAGCCTGTGGCCCACCTATCACCTCCACCCAAGTAGTGCAGGAGTAATTGTCTGTTTTTCACTCACATCCATATAGAGAAGCTTCAGGACTTACCCTCACATGCATTTTGGTTGCTTACTTCTTGCCTAGGCCCTGGGGCCAGGTGGACTGAAGAAGACAGTATGATGACTTTATAGTGGCCTAGGAATCACTTGGCCATGAAAGAACCAGGAGAAAGATAAACAGGGCCAGCCAACAAAGACGACTCTTCCAGAGCTCATTTCTCAGATTTTGTAACTGGAACATTATTTCCTGTACTTCACAATTTTGAAGTGAAGTTTAAGAAAGTTAATAGACGTCAAACTTCACAAGGAAGTTTGGAGTTCTAAATACAAAGATGCTCCTTGACTTACGCTGGGGCTATGTCCAGATAAAGTCATTGTAAGTTGAAGATATTTTAAGTCAAAAATTCATTTGGCACACCTAACCTACCAAACACCATGGCTTAGCAACAGTACACTGTAGAGTGCCAGCTGTTTTCTCTCATGAGCACAAGCTGACTAAAAGGCGTGGCTCCCTACCATGATCCAACATCACCAGAGCATCGTATTATGTATTTCCAATCCAGGAAAAGATCACACTACAAATTTTGAAGTACAATATCTGCTGAATGTGAACTGCTTTTGTACCATCATGAAGTCAAGGTGCTCGTAAGTCAAAACATTGTAAGTTGAAGACCTGTATTAAGTTCATCTGGTCCTTCCAGTCCTTACATATTATGACTATGGCAAGATTTCTGGAAGAACCTATCTTCCTGGCTTGCTCAGGACTGAGAGATTTCCTGGGAGGCAGAAATTTTCATTCTAAAACCAGGGAAACCCCAGGTAAACCTGAATAAGCTGGTCACCCTCCCTGGTGGTAGCCCTTAAGAGTACCTGTTATGGGCTGACCTGTGGTTCTACAATGCTTGTTGAAGTCCTGACTCCAGTACCTCAGAACGTGACTTGCTCGGGAGACAGAACCTCTAGAAGGATGATTTAGTTAAAATGAGGCCGTCGGGTGACCTTAACCACTCTGACAGATGTCTTGGTAAGGGACATTTGGTGACAAAAAGAGACAGCAGGGAATGAATACACAGAGAAAGGACCACATGAGGCTATAAGAAGAAGACAGCCTCTGCAAGCTAAAAGGAAACCTCAGAAATAACCAACCCTACCAACACCTTGATCTTAAACTTCTGGTCTCTATAATTACAAGCAAATAAATTTCCGTTGAACGACTCAGTCTGTGGAATTTTGTTAGCGTGATCCAAGACTAAAATAGTGTTCTTGAAAGAAAAGCAATGATAAAAGCTATAGTTATAGGGCTGTAAATTGACACATATCAACTTATTTAGTCTCACATTTACAAGAACTCCTTATGGAACTTACTATCATTTTTCCTCATTTTACATCAGAAAACAAAGTCACAGAGAAGGTAAGTAACTGCTTCAAGGTCATAACTAGCAAGTGGTAGAGGAGTGTCTTTATGCCAAGTCCTCTGGAGAGCAGAGCCCAAGGTCAGGGTGATAGTACTGGCGAGTAGGAGGACAAAACCAGAGCCTTTTGGGGAAGCCCCAGTGGGTGCTGAGATGAGTTAAAAAGGAAAGTGAGTTGAGGAAAGATGCAATGCCATGCATGCCAGCTGGCCCCCATCTCACCTCAACCTCCTTGAGACTCAGTAGCTTGCTTGGGAGGTAAGCACCAGCACCTGGACTATTTTTGGATAATTTCCAAGGAGAAATTACTTCCCAGAGCAGTCCACAAAGGAGAGGAGGAAAGGGGTATTTATGAGTTTGGCTTCCTCTGATTTCCTTTCCTCACTGACTAAGGATCACCCCATAGGAAGTTAAGTACCCTGCTAAATACACTATTGAATACTTCCAAATGGTATTACATCAGGCCCACCCCTAACGCTTGTGAAACCCAGAGCACGATTACATAATTAGGCGTGCTATGCATGATTGTGTCCTCCAAAATTATTACGTTGAATTCCAAATCCCCCATGTGATGGAATCTGGAGGTGGGTTCTGTGGGAGATAATTAGACCATGAAGCTGGACCCTTCATTTGGGACTATCTCTCATAAGAGAAGACCTACTCCAACCCTGGCCATGTAAGGACAAAGCAAGAAAGTGGCCATCTGCAGAAACTGAATCATCACCATCTTGGTCTTGGATTCCCAGCTTCCAGAACTGTGAGCAATAAATTTCTGTTGTTTATATATTGCTCATTCTAAGTTTTTTTTTATACAGCAGCCTGAATGAACTAAACAAGCTGACTAATATAGAGAGCCACATAAAATATATATAAATATTTAGAAGTTACACACAAGGAAAAGAAAATGATGAATAGAGTGTTTCTGTTCTTCTATCTTGTCAAACACATTTTTGTTATGACCTGAAAACCCACATTAAAATGCAGAATTCTCAGATCTCTGCAGGGTACCAGGTTGGGTAGGGTGGGTAGAGTACAGCCCACCTGTGGCCCCTGAGCTGCTTCCCTGTTCATCCCATCCCCATCTTGGCTCTGCACCATGAGCAGCCTCAAACTCCACATGTGACAACAAAGTTCTGTCCATAACTCTTACTATCACCTTTTGGTCACACTTCAACCCTGGCTGTGCACACTGATAAAGGAGCCACCTTCAAAGTGCATAGGCTACTCTAGGCCCTTGAAGCAGACTCAAGGTTATCTGGGCTGAGGATAGTGGCAGCCATAGCCTGGAGAGCTAAGGATGCTAAGGTGATACATTCCCTTGGGCCCTCAAATTTCTCACTTTAAGGGTAGTGGCATGGATGGGGCAGAGTGCAGCCCAGGACAGTACCCCTTGTTATCTCAGGCTAAGGAGTAGGACTTTCAAGAAACCAGATACTATTTCTATTCCACCAAAGTCAAGAAATGGTAGAGAAGTCCAACCAAGAGAGAAAAAAAAGAGATCTAGGTATGTGTTCATGAATGACATAGTTTTGCATCCAACCAAGACAGGATTTGAAACCCTGTGGTCTGGTTCAATGGTCCATGGTCTTATCACATTGTAACACTGCTTGCAAAGAACAGTGCTCGGAGGAGGGGGAAGTCTGGAGAGCTCAGTGTTGCCAGGGAGGGCGAAGTCTGGAGAGCTGGGCAAACAGGGAAGCAGGCACTGGGGGACACTCATGAGAGGCATCTTTTAAGAATTTGAACTCAGCCATCCTTTTGCCTGCTAGATTGCCTTAGGGTAGGGTCTTATCGTCTTAGAATGATAATAATGAAAATAATAAATGCAGCATGTACATTAAAGAAAGAGAGATGAACACACACAAAAGAATTTTCACCTAGATTATACTCACAGACTATTATCAGCATAGGCTGATAAATATGCAAACCAATGCTCCAAGAAGGGAAGAGGTTGGTTAGAGGTGGCAGAGCTCAGGAATTGAATCACAGTGGCATTTGACTCAAGGATCCCTGTGTATTTAAATCGAGGCTCTCCACGGTGGCACTAAAATATACTCGTTCATTTGGACAGGCATTTAAGAAGCATGTTCCTGTGCCAGACATCAAGGAGCTGCCAGGATGGAGATGGGGGTAAAATCTGTCTCTCTTGTAGCTGCTCACGGGCCGCAGGGGAAATAAACAGTTGAACTAGAAAAGTAGCAAGTGGATAGTACTGATAGTAAAGACTGCAAGGGATGCAAGGAGGTCCCAGAGGATGGTAACCGGGAGACAATCACACTGGACTTTCATGGCTGGGTGGGAAGTGGCAGAGAAGAAAGGAAAACTCAATTAAGCAAAGGAAATAGTGTGCAGATATCAGGCAGTGTGACACACAGTATGATCCTGGGGCTGCTTGGAATCCCCTGAATTTAGAGCATGGGTAGGGTTTTCAGAGTGCAGTTGTCAGGCCCATGAAATCCTGGACAGAGATGAGGGAAGGAAACCTCTGCATGATTCTAAGCTATGAAATCACTGGACCAGAGATGTGCCATGAGATGCATCAGGCACTTCTCATCTTGCACTAGAATGACCTCTCTTTCCACCCCCTGACCCTGTATTTGAGCTCTCTGGGTACCGTGTTGTACCCACTTTCTAGTTCCCATCTGGTACTCATTTGCAATATGAGTGAATGAGGAAATAAATGAATGAAAGAACAAACCAGCTCTGCTACCTGGCTGTGTTTGCTGTGTTGGCT
>RJWT010053698.1:0-10391 GCA_004365215.1 Cuniculus paca | reverse complement strand
ATAGACATGGCTACTGAGGGGGACGTGGAGCTGGAGTTGGAAACCGAGACCAGCTGTCCGGAGCGGCCCCCGGAGAAACCACGGAAGCATGACAGCGGAGCGGCGGACCTAGAGCGGGTCACAGACTATGCGGAAGAGAAGGAGATCCAGAGCTCCAATTTGGAGACGGTGAGGTTGCGGGAGCGTCTGTGACTGTGGCTGGAAGCCCGCGCTCGGGCTGGGGTGCGGGTCCGGGGACGCGGAGGCGCGGGAGGACCGCGGCCCTAGGAGGAGTGTGGTGAAGATACGCTGACGCGTGGTCCGAGTTCGGGGAGAGCCGCCCGGGACCCGCAGTTAGGTGATCAGGAGTTGTGAGCAGTGGCGCGGTGACGAGACCTGTGTTTCTGTAGGCTATGTCCGTCATCGGAGACAGGCGGTCCCGGGAGCAGAAGGCCCGGCAGGAGCGGTAAGTCTGCAGCCCCTGATCCAGCCCCCAACAGAAATAAAGGCCATCTTTAAGCCTGCTCCTCACCTTTCTGCCCCTCACCAATTACTGCAGATCTGGGGCTTAACAATTTGTTAATGTAAGCAACGCCTCCTGGTGACACCTGCTGCTTAAAACCTCTAGGGGGAAGCACGGGGATGTTACTTGAAATCCTTTGTTCATCAGGATTCGCTTATTTGCAAGGCACCAAGAGCTTGTGGAGGTGGAATACAAGGTCTGATGTACATAAAATTTTGCAGGGAGAAGGAACTGGCAAAGGTCACTATCAAGAAGGAAGATCTGGAGTTGATAGTGAGTAACACTAGTTTATGGGCAGGGGAAATTCTGCTTAATTTGGATTGTTTGCTTACATAGGTGGAGTCAGAAGTTTGGTGGCACATTAGTGCCAGAAAGGAGGCCGAGGTAACATGGTGGAACCTTGTCTTGCAGATGACAGAGATGGAGATCTCCCGAGCAGCTGCGGAAAGGAGCTTGCGGGAGCACATGGGCAACGTGGTGGAGGCTCTCATTGCCCTAACCAACTGATTGATGCTTTCGCAGACATTTCTCTTGCACTAACTTATTGCAATAAAGGTTTTTTTCTTTTGCAGTTTTATCTTGGCTCAAGTGCTTTATATATTTTGCTGTAGGAATTTATATTTTGGAGTATAACTTAAGTGACGCTTCTTTCCACAATCCTTAATAAACCTGTGTTCATTATAGAAAAGTCCTTTGCAGATGCACATTCTAGGTATCAGGCTGGCTGTCATCAGTATTCAGAGTATGTTTGGCGTCTCACTTATTACTGCACCCAATGACCGGTGTCTCCAGGATAGCTTAGGAACACCTGAAAGGCCAGCATCTACATAGGGACTACAGTGGATAGATACAGGTTGCCAACCCAGTTCATAGGCCACCAGAGTTAGTGTTTCACTTGGGAACATGGTAATAATACAGATACCAAAGATTGTTTTTTGTTTTGGTGGTACTGGGGATTGAACCCAGGGCCTTCACACTGAGCTACATCACTAGCCCTTTATTTTTCCATTTTGACACAGGGTCTTTCCTAAGGTGCCCATGCTGGACTTAAACCTGCAATTCTGCCTCAGCTTCTCAGAATACTGGATTGTAGGTATGCACCATCTTGCCTGGCTCAAAGGTTATTATTATTATTATTATTATTATTTTGATACTGGGTGTTCAAACTCACAACCTTACGCTTACCAGGCAGGTGCTTGAGCTGCTGAGCTAAATCCCTAGCCCTCAAAGGTTATTTTTTATTTTTTGGGGGGGAAGTCTTGCTGTGTAGTTCATTTAGGCTGACCTTGGGTTCACTGTGAAGCCCAGGCAGATCTCAAACTCATGCTGATCCTCCTGTCTTGGCCTCCCAAGTGCTGGGATTATAGGTGTTGTGGGAAAATGGGACTGAGCCAGATGGAAGACACTTGGCACTGAGGAACTTGGAAGGCAAATGGCTTTATTTACACCAGTGAACTGATGGGAATCTTAGTTCCAAATCATCAGCCCCATCATGGGGTTAATAAAACACTTATGTATGTTGTTAAACAGGAAATAAAACTAGCAGGAGGTACTAAGAAGGCTGATAATAGGACTTTTTTTTCTTTTTTGTACCAGGAATTGAACTCACCACCTCATGCTTGCTAGGAGGCACTGTGCCACTAAGCTATATCCCTGGCCCAGGACTTTTTATAGTTGGTTACATATCATCTTGTCTTTCATTCCTAGGCAGGTTTGATTCAGGCAGGTTAATTGGCTTTCTATCCTATAGTAGGAAGGTCAAGGCTAGCGTGAGTGGGAAGAATCAATCATTGTCTTAGACTCATATCTCCGTGAAACCTTGAAATGGGTTAGCATAACAAGGTGCACTTTTGTCTAAGTTATCTAACATGCTGCAGCTGTCATTGGAATGCCAAGGCTAGCTGAGTTTTACCATTCTCTTAATTATGGGAATAGGCTGCCTGCATTTTCTCATCCTTGAATATAGTGGCAGACAAGTTTTAAAATTTCCTTTACATAGGAGTGTACCACTCTGCCCTGCCAAAGGTTATTTTTAAACCTAATTAAATAAGAGGCAGGGAGAATTGATCTATGAAAGTTCTGAAATACGTATAACACATTGTACATTCTATTTCCTATTGTAGAAAGACAATCATTTTGCTTTAAAAGTTCAACTTTGCCCAGTCACATTTGCTGTTTGTCTACTGTGAAATAACTACCTAATAAGTGGTAAAAATTGATGACCTGGCAAATGCAAAAAGCCTGACTACTTTCCTCAGAGTAGGCACTCAAGTGGGATCCATGCTTTCCTAAAAAAATTTCCTAAGGCCTTAGCTGGTGTGTCACATACCTGTAATCCAGCTACTAAGAAGCCTGAGGCAAGAGGATCACAAGTTTAACTCCAGTTTTGGGCATTTTATTTTAGTGAGATCTTTTTTGTTTCTTGTTTTTTGAGATGGTCTTGTTATGTTGTTCAGGCTAGTTTTGAGCTCACCATGTAGCTCAGGCTGGCCCCAAACTTAGAGGCAGTCCTTCCTCAGCCTTCCAAGTGCTGGGATTACAGGTATGTGTCACTATACCTGGCTTTGGCCATATCTTGTCTCAGAGTAATTGTTTTTCTTGTGAGACGGTCTTGCCACATATTCCAGGCCAACTATGAACTCACTGTATAGCCCAGGGTGGCTTCAAACTTGTGATCCTCCTGCATCAGCCTTCCAGAGTGCCAGGATTGCATGTGTGTGCTACCATGACCAGCTCCAGAATGAAGTTTTTTAAAGGAACTAGGGATGTAGTTTAGTGATAGAGCATCCCGAGTTCAATCCTTAGTACCATGCCAAAACAAACAAACAAACAAAACACAAAAAACTCAAGGCCTTACTTGGATAATTCTTAGATGGCATGCACCACAACAGCGACTAATTTTATCACCTCACTTTTTTTTTTTGAGACAGGGTCTTGCCATGCAGCCCAGACTGGCCTCAAACTTGTGGGAGTACTGCTTTAGGCTCATCAGTGGGAGGATTACAGGTGTGTGTTCCAACCCAGCTTGTCCTTGTACTTTCATGTTTGGGCACTAAAATGGCTTAAGAATGATTTTTCCAGTGGGGTGTTTTAAGGGTGGCAAAGACCCTGGTGTTTTTTTGTTTTAAAGCAAGATCTCACTATGTAGTTCAGTCTGGCCTGGACTCACAATACAGGACAGGCTGGCCTTGAACTTGTGATCCTTCTGCTTCAGCCTCCTGAGTGCTGGGATTACAGGGGTGTGCCACCATGCCTGGCTCTAAAGCATTTTTTTTTTCCTAAAGTAGTTTTTAAAAGCATGACTAGATTTACTTGAAGATAAATTCTTCTGAAAACCAAATTTGAAAACCCACAATGTTGACTGTTATAAAATGACATGCTGTCATTCTTTGTTAGCACTTTGGAAGCAGTTGAAACTATGCTCTATTACATGTACAAAACTTGGTAAGTATTGCGTATCAGTAGTATAGTTCTCGATATTTATTATGAGTCTAGTGGTCTGGAAACAGCTTATTAAAGTCATCTAGTGCCTATACTTTAAAAACAATACTTTACCATCAAATTTAGATCACTGTTTAATGGAATCAGACTTAACATTTTAAATAATTTCCTCCTATGGGCTTAAGGCAAAGGTTATTGAAATTTTGTCCCAGAATAGATCTGTAGAAATTTGTCACTCTGTAGAAATGTTGTGGTTATTCAATATAGCTGTTATTTTTTTCTGCCAAGTTTTTTTTTTAAGTTGTTGTTCTAACATCTTCTCTTCATCGTACTATTTCTTGGGTATCCTGCCCTGTTCCTGTTTCAACAGAGGCAATCTCTGCAGGTAAAAGTAGTATCTTCAGATCTTGTTTTCCATGAGGAAAAATGGGCATGGGAAGTGGGATGGGTCTATGTAGATATGTGGGATGGCTGTACAGGAAGAAAGGGGAAAACTCCTTTTCCTAGATTCCTTATTTTTTTTATTTTTGGAGACAAGATTTCACTATGTAGTGCAGGCTGGCCTTGAACTCAGTGATCCTCTTGCCTCAGCCTTCTGGAGTGCTGGGATTACAGGCATGTGCCACCATGCTGTGATATCTTCCTAATTTAAAATTTACTTAATCTATTATACAATACCCCTTAAAGGAGGATGAATTTAGAAATATTATTCAGTGTTCTTTGTGGCAGATTTGGTATTATGAATTCACAGATATTTAGGAAATTTTAAACAGTGATTAGGACTATCAGAAAGCGACCCTGGCTACTCTTACTGTTTTGCGCTTAACATTGTAACAAAACAGGAGAGAGAAATCTTAGATATTTATGAAATGTCAGGTTTGGGGATTTTTTTTGTTTTTTGTTTTAGACAGGGTCTTGCTATGTATGTATTTCAGGATGGCTTTAAATTCACTATGCAACCCAGGCTGGCCTTGAACTCATGGCAATCCTGCCTTGGCCTCCTGAGTGCTAAGATTACAGACATGTGCTACCATGCCTGCCAAAATCTGCTATTAAAGGACTCAGAAAATCTAACAGAAGAAATTATCACCGTATGCAAAGTAGCATCCTTAAATTATGGAGTTTGTCAGAAATAAGCTAATGAGGTCAAAGTAAGCAATGAAGACAGATTAACTGGATTTAACTGGATTATCCTAGCATCTCAAATTATTGAAATACAAAAAAAGATACATTTGGATCATTTGTGGATCTGTTAAGATATACATGGTATTTTTCTTGGTATAGTTTTTTTTTTTTTGCAGCACTGGGGATTGAACTCATGACCTCGTGCTTGCCAGGCAGGCACTTAGGCCACTGAGCTAGATCCCCGGCCCCTGTCTTTTTGAGACAGGGTCTCACTACGCTGTTCAGGCTGGCCTTGAGCTCACTTTGTAGCCCAGGCTGGTCTCGAATTCACAAGGATCCTCCTGTCCCAGCCTCCCGAGTGCTGGGATTACAGGTGTGAGCCACCACGCCCGGCTTGGTATAGTATTTTAAAGCAATAAAGATTCTATAATTTGGGTATAAAATAAAAATTAACCTCCTAGTGTGTAATTCTTTTATTTCTCTACACACACATGAATAGATTAAAAATATGTTTAGTTAGAAAAGTTGACTCCAACAAAAAATGCAAAACAGGTTTCAAATAGCTTAGATTTCCTGATATACACCTTCTAACCCTAAGGTAGAAGTAATACATTGTCCACTTACATGCCCACATTTCTGACTCAAGCTATTGGGCTGGAAAAAGAAACTCCTAAGAATCCCAAGTAAATATGGGAAGCCACAGTGGAGAAATCTAGGATTTCTCAGAATGGTTTTAATTGGGAAGCCTCTAGTCCTATCTGGATAGTGCTTTTTTTTTTTTTTTTTTAAATTTTAAAATGAGTTTCTGAATATGAATCCAAATCTCAAAAAAGCACCTTCAAAAATAGAGCCCCCTGGGAATGCAAGTATGCTAGTCAGTCCAGTCAGCTGCATACAGGGACCACGTACATAATGGAGAAAGAAAATCAAGGACCAGATGCTGCAACTCCCTCCTGTGTCCAAAAGTTGGAAGTGGCTGAATCTTAGGTAGTTTTCCGCTTCTTGGCAGATGGCCGCTCAAATACATCACGTACACCTGCTGCCTTTTGTTTAAAGAACTTTGTATTCTGTGCACTCTCTTGGCCCCATGCTGAGTCAAAGGAGGTAGTATCTTGGTCCACAAGGTGGGTATATTTGGTACGACCAGAACGTCCAAAGTTCTTGACCTGAATGAAGAATGGATAAATTACATCATCCAACACACCACACCCCAGCCTCTGCTTCAGTACATTATGTTTTGTTTTTCACTCTCCCTTCTGTTATCAAGGGTTCCCATACCTGCATGACTTTAGGAAGAATGGTTTTGTTGAAATGATCCTCCAGGGTAGGTGCACTGAAATCTCTCTTGTATACTTCTTCATCCTCATCCTGTGAAAAATCATCTTATCAGTCCTGTGCCTCTATTTTCTATATATTTAATTTATGAAGCTACAAAGAGAATACTAGAAAGCAGAGGGTAGTGGGCCTTTCCTTAAGAGCTTGTATCTAGTTGAGAAGACGGTATTCCCTCACTGGTTTTACTGTTTCTCTTTTCTGAGTGCAGACACTTCCTGGAGGTGAGTTTATTCTCTGCACTTGCTCTGCTCATTACTCGTGTAATTCTGACTCTACAAGATTCTCACATCTTTACTCTTATTCTGCCACTTACATATCTTAATTTAGAAATTTTAATGGTACTTTAAAAATGTGTAGAGTGACAATCACCTCAACCTTTCCAAATTAGCCTTTTTGGATTTAACTTTTTTGTAAGTAGGACCAAATTCTCTCAAAGTAGAATCTGAGTAACTCCTATGTTTATTCAATTGTCACCCTGTAAGTTCTCATCACCCGAATTATTTTCCCTACATCAGAAATTGTTTCTAATGTTTTAATGTATTAATGTTTCTAAGATGCATTTCTCGTATTTCTGCCTCGCTCAACAACTTTAGTGGATCGCTTATTTTCTTAAACACAAATAAGACCAAACACCACTTTTTAGTGTTCCCTGCTACTTCCCTGTACAGATTATAATGTCTGCCTCCACTCCTGCTGGTAGGTTCACTTTCATCCCAGTGAATCTACCCATATTAAATATCAAGTCTACCCATCTTAAATGTTTCCTCCTGTCATTCTTTTCAATTTTTAACTATAACACCCCCTCTGCATACCTTAATTTTTTCTTACAGTGCATATTTGCCTTAGCCCCTCTTTTAGATTGTAAGTCCTTTGAAAGCAAGAATTCTGTATCCTCTAGCAGTGGTAAACAGTAACTTTTACACAGTAAATTCACAAAAGGTTATTCACTCAATGAAATATGAAATACCCATACAGAATAGTTTTAAGTCGATGTGTTGGTAAGATACACATTACAAACATACATGCTAAAGAAATTAAGAATAGCATTATCTGGTTAAGAGCCTGCATAGAAGAGCTGAGTCCTTTAACCACACTTTTGGAGTACTCTTTTCCCTTCAGGGAGAAAGGCCTAATTTAAAGGTAGACTATTAAAACAGTTTTGTGAGATCAATTTTTTTCTTTAGGGCCTGAAAATCCCTCATTTAACCCTGAAGGTATTTCAATTTCCTTGTCCAGAGGAGAACAGTCAGTATTTCAATACATGCATCCAAAGACTCTCACACACACACTTCCTTATGCATCTTAGCCAACAATGCACTGCTAAGAAACTTGATTATTAAACTTGCTGAAATGCTTAAGCAAAAAGACCTCCACGACTTTGAAGCAGTATAGAATCATCATCTCCACTGACTCTAGCAAACTATGTGCTCAAAAATAATAAGCAAACATTTTATACTGATCAGGTAGACACACTGACTTTGGAGGGTAGGAAGAGAACCTCCATTGAAGTTTCAAAATTTTACCAGAATTTGCAGTGAAGGACAGCAATTTAGTAGCAGTGGGGATATTTAGGGTTTAGTATAAAACACTTGTTTTTACTATGCACTTCAGGCTAGCCTTCAACTCACTTTGTAGCCCAGGTGGGCCTCAAACTCAAAGCAATTCTGCCTCAGCCTCCTGAGTGCTGGGATTACAAGTGTGCATCACCACACCCAGCAGAGTCTGATTTTTATGTAACCAAAACTCTATTAAATATGATTTGTAAGTACTTTTTTTGGAGCCTAGTTTACTATCTATAAAGATAACATTCCATTTCTACAATTTTATTATGTCATTTCCTCTTTTAAGAGAGCTGAGGCCAACAGAACACTTGTTGCTGCTACTTCCAAAATCCAGTTGCTAATGCTTTTCTTTGGGGTTTTCTTTTTCCCCTTTGGGTTTATATTCTTCTGAAGCAAAAAGCAAATGAGAAGCTTGAAAATGAACACTTCAGGCCAGTTTATTCTCATTCTAGTGCAGAAAAGAATTTGAAGCTTTTGAGTTATTTCTACTGTCCAATTTTTTGATTCACTTACCATGAAGAAAGCACCCCGGTGATAGTACTTCTGTAAAAACTTGTATTTGCCTTTAACAGCTTTGTTGGTAATGACTTTACCATTTGCCCGAAGCTCGGCTCTCCTCTCTTCCTCAGTAAGGTTTCTCATGCGTTCAATTTCTGCTTTCTCCTTTTCAAGACTGTCCAGGGAGCAAAACCCATTTATTAGTATTTTTCCATCTTCAGAAAGGCCCACAGTTACCTGAAAATAACACAACCCCACCTCCTTAGATTCAGTTCCCAGTGGCACAAAAACAAAAAACCAGGAATAGGGCTGGTGATGCAGCTCAGTGATAGGGTGCCTAGTGAGGATGAAGCCCTGACCTTGATCTCCAGCACCATGAAAAACAAAAACCGAAAGCTGACCAAAACATGAAAACCAAAAGTAGAACTCAGAGGAGATGCTGGGCCTCAGAGCTCCCCTCCCAGTAGGCGGTCCTGTTGGCATCATTAACTGAAGACCACCCTGTACTCACGCTTCTCGGTCTTCTCTGTCCCTCTTGATTCTCTTAAGCTCTCGAACCTTCCACGCTTCATACTCCTCCTCATCATTTTCATCATCAGTATTGAGAGCATCCAGTGCAGCTAGCGACCGCTTGTTCTCCTCCAGCTCTTTTTTGGTCTCCTCTTCTACAATCTGGACAAGGACCACAATTCAACCGTCAGACTTCTTCATCTTTGCAGTCCAACCTAAGGACACCACTCTCCCCACCCAAGCCTTACAACACCCCACACCTTTTTTTTTGTACCAGGGATCAATCTCATGACCTTGCACTTGCCAGGCAGGCGCTTAGACCTCTGAGCTAATCCCCAGTCCTATCACCCCGCCACACCTTGAGTGTGTACTTGCGCCTCTCCTCAGCCATGCGTCTGGCTTCCTGCTCCAGCTCCTTCTGCTTTAATGCTTCAGCCTCGCGTTCTTGAACGGTCACTCGGTCCTTCCTGCATCACAGAAATACTGTTAATTGTCCAAAGCCTTAGAGCAGAGCTCTTTGTCTCTTTAGATCTAGTTTCATCCAAATCAGACAAAACCAAACAATCTCTGGTTCTATTACTTGCAAACAGCCAAAAATAAGGAGTCATCTCAGGCAGGTAGGTAGATATGTGTATATGTATCTATGTGTTTGGGGGGGTAGAGGTTAGACCCAGGACCTAATCTTTTCTTTCTTTTTTTTTTTTTCTGAGACAGGTCTTGCTTAGTTGCTCAAGCTTGTGATACTCCTGCCTCAGCCTCCCAGAGTGCCAGAAAATGAACATATGGTATCACACTTGGTCCATCCCAGGTTATTAGGGCCCATTCATCTTTGAGAAAAGTCTACATAGGCAGGAACATGCTTGCATGTCTAGCCATTAGAAAAGAAACAGGACTTTTTTTTGGCACTGGGGATCGAACTCACAACCTCATGCTTGCCAGGCAGGCACTTAGGCCACTGAGCTAGATCCCTGGCCCCAGAATTTGTTCTTCAAGTTTAATTTTTGTTCTTGAAATATGTAACCTTGGGCAGTTATGTGCTCTTAGCTGGAAAGGAAGACTTTCTGCTAAAAAGTTACTCCTTAGCATCTACACTACAGGGCAAAGGCACCGGGCATTTTCGCTTGGGGCCTACACTTCAGAGAAACACAGGACAGAAAGAAGTTACCTGTTGCCCTGAAGAGTCGTAACTATGTGGATTCTGACCTGGTTTGTGAGACACCTACTTTCGAATGAAGACTGGCTTAAGGCGAGGCTCCATCTCATCTTCGCTGTCTGTGTACTCTTCATACTCAGACTCTGATTCTGACTCTTCTCCAGAACGTCCTTCATCTTCCACTTCCATGACTTCCATCTCTTCATTTTTTCTCTCCTGTGCCCGCTGACGCATCATGCCACGGCGCCGCTCTATTTCCTGTCCA
>RJWT010053697.1:0-10388 GCA_004365215.1 Cuniculus paca | reverse complement strand
AAAGTCGAATTCTCTCAATATCTATGCAAATAAAAATTGGTGAGTACCTCCATGTCTTTTTCTGTTAATGACCAGTCAAGTAAAGAGACTATTTCATTAGAAAAAAGAAATGGTATTTTCTACACAGCATACATTTTTCAAAGTTTGGCTTTGGTGACTAATAAGTTTAAGTGTGAAATTAAAACTGCTAATACATGCTTTGAAATATGAACCACATAGATAGGCCAAAGGAGAATGGAAAGATTTTATTCAGTCCATACTGCTGCATAAACTTTTATGTTCCTTTGGAGACATCTCAATCCTTCCAAGCTATGATTTTGGCTCTCAACTCAGAGCACAGCAATCCATAAATGATAATGATCACATAGAGCAAGCTGAATGGAGTGCACCTGGCATCACTGAGGAGCTACATTCATCAGGCCTCAAAGCAAGGAACAAACAGCCTGGTATCTGAATATGTAGGAAGTTGATTACTGTCAAACACTTCTGTTACCCATTCCTGATTATTCATGCCAGAGGCATATATATATAATATATATATATATATATATATATATACATAATATATATATTATATATAAGTAAACATAAAACTCCAAAAATCAGATCACTCCTAAAATAATTTCTTTACAAGGCTAAGAATGCAATTTTGCAGCAACTCATTATTTCTGTTAATTTACTTATACCACATGTCTCCTTCTCAATACTGAAATTGGCTGAAATTCCCTAAACTGACAGCAAGAAACATGACTTAGGAATAAATAAGAAAATCATCCAGGATCTTAACAGGCTTTCACAGCTAAGAGGTCATTCACATTCTGAAATTCAAAAGTTAACTGTATCTTACAAATTCTCATACTCCGGGGGATATAAATGACAACAAAAATCGCTCCCGTATCTCAGGGAAAGTACAAACAGCAGGTAATTTGTTCTCTGACAAACAGGACAAGTAGTATAAGAATATGTTGTGCTGTTATATAACATCATAACATAATTACAACACTGTTTTACAGTTAGAAAAAAAAAAAAAACTCATTCCCAGCCAGCAATTCAATAGTAATACACTCAGCACTGACCATAAATCACAGAAAAAGATGTCTTCCCATAACACCCTTAGAATGTCCACCCTTTTTACTAGTACAACAAACTCCATAAATACACACAGGAGTATAGGAAGTGCTAGAGTTCACTCAGCAATCTGAAAGTATTCTCCCAAATGAACTGAAATTTGTTGGCTTTCAAGGATGACACAAACTTTCGTTCACATCGTGGAGGAAAGCACTAACCTCAGCCATCACACGGGGAGATAGGCAGTATGGCTGTCTTTAACAGTGCCATTGCAAACTGTGCATCTTGTATTGTGCTCTCTTCTTCCTATCCTATTCCTGCTCCCACCCAGAGCTTCCTGAGTTTGAATACAAACACTTCTCTGTACAAGCAGAAAGGGAAGCAGTAGCACAGTGGGATAAAGAGATTTCTCCAATCCTAATTTCCATAGTGTGATCCTTATCTAAGGTTTCATTACCTAAGGTTTCATTAACTTCATAGATACTAGGCTGCCATTCAATTCTTTCAAATTATGGATTCATTACAATGAATTCTGGAACTCTAAGTTGTCTCCTTTAGCTAGGTCTAGCGGTTCAAAGTCTGGTCTCTCACTTTTGGTACCCTAAGAAACTAATTAAGTCTTGAACAAGTCCTAGAACTCACACTCAAAATAACCAAACTCTAATACTACAATGCTTGACGTAGACAAAAACACCAAGAGAATACAATGTTCTCGTTAAGCTGATTTACTACTTAACAAAGAAATAAAAATCCTACTTATCTCAACTCTTACTTCATAAAATTCTCTATATATTAAACAGCATATTTTTCCTATCTCAGAGGGGCAGGGTGCTCCAAACACAATGAAACTTAGGTTGTTCTCAAAAAGAGGTTCTGACAATGACTCCAGAGCATTCTTCCCAACACACAATCATAGCATTAGAAAAAAATTTTCAATGCATAGTCCCATACCCTTCTTTAATAGAAGAAGATCAGAGCAAGTGAAGAAATGTGCCCAAAATCAAATAATAACCCTTTGTACTATATTTGCATGCTCGATCATAAATTAATACAAGCAATACTCAAATCACCAATCTCAGAATCTGGAATGAAGTTTAGACAATGAGTACGTTCCACACATGTCTGGATCTCCTAAATGGCATGAGCCAAAGAAAAAAACTAAATTTCTCTTGTTTCTGATCTTATCTCAGAGGGAAAAAAAACAGATTAGTAGACAACAAATCCTGCTCTCATTTGTAAGGAGTGTGATGCTACCAGCTGAAAACAGTGTCTCCCAGGTCAGATGGTAATGCCAACAGGACCCAGTCCAACATCACACCATTGCTGGCTACAACCTCTCTGCAGGAGAATGGACTATGATGTCCTGTAGGCAATAACACGTTCTTCCTTGCCAATCACCCATTAATACATTCTAATTTGTTTTTAAGTATCTTATGTTTAGAATTCACAATTCAGTTTATTATGGGAATTAACTAGGTTAGATTTTTATCATGTGTCTCAAATCTATCATACTAACACATGTTTGTGTTCTCTAAAATAATCAGTAGATGCTTCAAGGGTCAAGCTCCAGAACTCATCACTGTACTTGATCTACAGCAGATACTCAAGAGAGATTTGTCAACTGAATTGCATAAATATGCAGAGGGTATAGAAATACTTGGGCTGAATATGCAGAAAACTCCAGAAGTCTGGGTTTTGTATTACTGCATTTGTAATCATATAGAATATGCACTGAAAATATTTTCACAGAATATCTAATCTGGTTCTCTCATTCAATAGAGCAGAAAACAAGCTCCCCAAAGGACAATCAACTATTCTATACCTACCTGTTACATAGATTATGGAGCCAGATCTCCCTTATTACTACCACCTTTTTTGAGAGGAAAGGGATGTTTCTTACCCTTTATGAACAAACTAGCAGAAATTCCAATAAAAGTCAGTAAATTGAGTTCCCAAATTGAGGTTCAAATTAATGTGTTTTCAGAGCAAAATGTACTAAATTAATAGCTTAATTATTTATGTGCTAAATATATCTAGGATAATGCATGTTTCTATATAAAGCCTTTCCTGAAAATCAATAAATCAATGGAAAAATACAGACTTTTGAAATGAACACTCATGTGCAAGTTAAGAGCCATTTCACTTCAGAACCTGGTATCTCACCTCTCATATTTAAGAAGTCTATTTCCCCAACAAACTTTTCTGTATGCAAAACATCCATCTCCCACACACATCCTAAAATCAAGAAGATATTCTTGCCTCTTTTCAACCTTTTTCCCCCAAGATTCAAGCCAACACCTAAGCTTCTACAGCCAAGGACTCACAAACAGAAGAATAGGAAGATTTTGCAAAAAAAAAAAAAAAAAATTCATTCAACTTCATCTTTCATCTGAAGTGAAGGCCCAGATTATAAAATATTTTGCCCAGGGTCATTCAGTTAAACAGCAGGAACCTGGATCAGAACCTGCCTTTATGGAATTGATTTTGAGATTCTTAAAAATCCTATTACTGAAAAACTGCGTCTTCCCTTAAAAAATAAATCAAACTAGTTACCTATTTTCAATCCTTTGTTAATAACTATACTCCTATTTCATATAACTTGTCTAAAGGTTACTAGTTTTGGCCTTTCTTCTCATTACAGCAAACAATTTTTTCCCTACCTCTCATAAGTAAAATAGTGGTAAAATATACTGATCCCTGTTTGCCTGCAGAGCTGAGAGTCCCTTCTTGTACTCTTCATTTGATCTCATGGAAATGAACTTTTTCCTTCCCAATATCTTTGAAAGTTTTATCTAATTCTTAAATTTGCTTGAATACACACACACACACACATCCACACCAGTGTTCCTTTCATATTAAAAGTTTAGGCAGGAAATTAGATGACGAAATTCAGTGAAATAAACAGTCATTTAAATTCCTTTTGCCAGCCATTTAGGAACATAATGGGCACAAAGGGAGTTGTTGGGCAGTAATAAAACTTCTGGCTTATCTTTTCATCCATTTGGAGAGGGTGGGAAAGTAGGATAACAACATAGCAAATTTTCCACTTTGTAGCTTTCAATTGGTGGGGGAAATGTTAGGCAGAGATTACAGGTCCAGTAGCACAGCAGTGTATTTTTTTAAATATTAACCATAGGCTGAAGTTAATTATGCATTTATAAAAACTAGACACACAAAAAAGTAAAATGAATTCTAATACCATTAGTTTTATGATAACCCAATTATAACAAGTAGTTCACATTCTGAATCTGCAGCAGATAAAGCAAAAGTAGAATGACAGTTCAAAAATCCCAGTTGACATATCACTGTTATTGCTAACAAATAAGATTAAACAGAATTATGACATGAAGAAACTTGTTTATAAAGCTCTTTAACCTCAACAGTATAATCAGACAAACCAAAGGAATCATATAGTTTTAAAAGATAAGGATCACAGGGGAAAAGTATTTTAAACATGGAGCATAAAATAAGGCAGGTGTACTTATGAATGTTTTCCAGTGCATTTTCTATAACCCTATGGCTCCATGCAGAAAGGAAACAGGAAACTGGAGCAAGCCATCTATTGAGCCAATGGGGCCAAAAGGGTAGGAGAGCAAGCCTCTCTCTACTGGGATGACTTCCAAAATTGCATCTACCCAGCCATCTGACAAATAATCACTGAATGCTTACTTTGGGTCAGGCAGTGTTCCGAGCCACAAGAATAGAACAGTGAAACAAATAAAGAAAGACTCTACCCATACAAATTTCCAATTTCAACACTGCTTTTGGGCTGGAAGAATGTACTTCCAACATGGCACCTGCAGCTCACGTATCTAAAGCCAACATCACCTTCCTTGCTTTCCATATAAGCCTTCTTTGTGTTCCTCTCTTAAATCATTCATTTTTCCTGACTACTGACTTTCAAGTCATGTAAAACTCTAACTTCATTTCTACCTCTACAAATTTGTTCAATATATTATCAAAGACTTGATTGCTTCACAATTCTGCAAAATTTCTTTAATATGTTGCCCCCTTCTATTCCCCTTACATTTAGTCAAGCAACACCATCACCTTTTGCCTGCATATTTGTGAACCTCCTAAGTTTTGGGTCTTCCTTCTGAAAGCTACTCAATACCTCCATTCCATTTCAGATAGCAACCACATCCTTCTCTCAAATAACACCTTAAGAATTTTTTACTCCTCTCTTTTTTCTTCTGCACCTCCAATCCATAAGGAAATTCTATTGACTTGGGCTCCAAAACATATCCATACTCTGATCACTTATTACCACCACCACTGTTACCATCCTAGATCAAGCCACATTCATTGTTATACCAACTACAATAGCTTCCTCACTAGCCTCCCAGCTTTACATTTGTGTCCTCCTATAGTCTACTCTAAAAGCAGCAGTCAAAGCAATCCTTTTAAAACACAATTTAGAGCCAGGCATGATGGCACACAGCTGTAATCCCAGCAGTTGGGAAGCTGGGGCAGGAGGATTGAAGTGAGTTTGAGGCCAGCCTGGGCTACATAGTGAGTTCAAGTCCAGCCTGCACTACATAATGAGACCCTGTCTCAAAAAAAGGGGTGGGGGGGGAGCAAGTTACTTACTATCATTCCCTACTCAATGTCTGTGAGGTAGGCAGTTTCTTGGAGTAAAAGCCAAAATCCTTAAAATAGCCCATAAAGCCTTAAATGATCTGGTATGTATGGTTGGCTGACAGATGCAGTCAGGTTCCCCCCTCCCTTGTTATCATCATCATCTCCATTACTCTCATTCACTCACTTCACTCTTTCATCTCTAGACATCAACCTCCTAACAACTTCCACTAGAAATGAAATGTTCCTTTCTTAAAATCTTTGCAGGCTGTTGCTTCCACCAGAGACACTCTTCCCTTCATAAGCACACGGCTAACACCCTGACTCCTTCAAGACTTTCCTCAACTCTTCGCCTCTTCTTTGAAGTCCACCTCAACCACCTATTTCATACTGTAACTTCCTCCCATGCAGTCACAATCTCCTTTACCTTCTACTATTTTCTCCCAAAGCAGTATCTTCTGACATATGGAATGTAGTTTACTTAACTATGTTTTTTGTTAACTATATTTCTCCTCATTATAATATAAACTCTACAAGGAGAGGGATTTTGTCTGGTTTGCTCATGGTTTTATGGCAAGTGCCTAAAATAACACCTGTGTGTTGAGCATTTAAATGATCATGCTGATAGCACTATTCACAGGACATTTGCCCCAAGATCATCTTTCATAAGCATAACTCATAATGTCACCACCCCGAGTTAATTTTTATACATATAATAAATTAGACTTCCTCTTTAAAAAGATGATTCTCTTGGCTAATTCATTTCTGAATTTTTGCATTAATACCACTTTCAATGTTTCAGTACAATTTGTCAGTACGTTTTTAAAAAAATGCTCCTTAAATTAATAGAATTTAGAGGTTGTTTGGCCTTCCTTATGGCCTTTGTAATTCATCTAATTTCCTTTTTTAAAAAAATTTTTTTGAATTTCAATCATGAACACTGCCACTTTACAAGACTGCTTAGAGGATACAGTAGAGGATGTAAAAACAATCTTCAATCAAGAATGATAAATTACAAAGCATGCCACACTTGCAAAGGTTCTGACAGAGCAAAATGACTGCAAGGATCAGCTCATACTGACAGCCACGAGCTATGCTCAGGCAGCTTTGAGACTGAATAAGCTACACTGATCTTTTTAAGTTACAGAGGGACTCTGAATTATTTCAAATTGTGCACATAAAATAATACTTTGTACCACACCCTCTCAAATTTCTACAAAGATGTAACTAAATTTGCTAAGAAAATGCTAATAAAACCAATTTTTTTACAATTCCTCTTTACCAGTTGGCAATCATATTTATTCCATATACTTAAACATACAGTATTGATAAAGAAAGTCCCTTACCAAATTTTATGAAATGCTAGAGACTGATTTTGTGTATGTATGTGTATTAGAATAATGACTAACTTACTAAGCAATTGGTAGGTTTCATGCTCCATATAAGAATTTTACAAGTGTATTTGCTCATTTAATCCCTACCATGATCTCATGAAGTTGGTACTGTCATTATCCTCATTTACAACAGAGAAGGCAGAGGTTTAGAGATGTTAAACAACCTGTTCAAATTCACAGAACTACTTAATAAGTCCAGTTTTTATTTCAGAGTCCTTGTTTTAAACCACTCCAGATGAGACTTACTGCTTTGAGTTACACTTCAAATGTATGAAAGATATTCACATCATTAACTTCCAGCACACTAATACTCCTATACCGAAGCACCTTAACTAGTCCTAGGATCAGAGCAACCATGTTTAAACAATGAAATCCTGCCTCTGCTGATTAGCACAGGCTAGGAAAATCCTGCTCATTCAGAATCTGAAGTTAGAGATAAGAGAGTTGATCTCTTCACATGGCTGTAACAGATGACCTTGAGACTGGCTTCTGTTCACCTCAGACAGAAGCAAAAAAAGTGAGTCTGTTGAGAAAAAAGGAAGCAAGATACCATCAAGAGAAAATCAAAAATGAGAGACAAAAAAATCCTGCAGTATGTCATTGAGGCCTTCTGGTTTAGTTTCCAGACCTCCAGAACATTGGCATGTACTTGCCTTTGGATTTGATATGAAATCCCAGAAACTGGAAGATCAATTCTCCATTTGTACTTAGAGGTTTTGGTAACTTTCTACTATTTCAACTAAGTTTGATTACCTAATACTAAATTATAAGAAATACACCAGGGAAAAACAGAAGGACACAAACTGTTTTCTGGAGCTTAGTGTAAATACTATGGCAGAGCAAGAATTTCACAGAAGCCAGAGATATAACAAATCCTAATCTTCCCTGTTGGTTTATTCTTGTAAGCTTTCCTTGATCCTTTTTCATATTTTTATCATGTTTATGTTATTATTTTTTAAAAATTTGAGTGAAGAATTCCCCATGTATCCTAAAGCGAGAAAACTGTTTTTCTGTACTTGCTTTGACATATGCTTCCCAAGTCACCAGCTGGGATCCACCACATCACACTGTTAAATCTCATTGACTTCTCACTTTCCCTCTCCTTGGATTATAAAGAACTAATGTTTCCAGACACTCTTTAATTAGTAACTCATGTATTCCCCATATCAGTGTTCCTCAAGGAATTTTAGGCAGGAATATCATCTACATATTTATCAATAGGTAGATTCCCAAGCTCCACCACAGACCTATCAAATCACTCCTTGGGACAGAGCTACATGAATTGTAGTTCTTGTTTGTTTGTTTGTTGTTGTTGTTGTTTGTTTGTTTGTGTTTTCCTGAAACTGTAGTTTTTGTTTCTTTGTTTTGTTTTGTTCTTTCTGAGACAGGGTCTCACTGTGTAGTTGAGGTTGGCCTTGAACTCACTTTGAAGTCCAGGATGGCCTTAAGCTCCCTGTGGTCCTCTTGCCTCAGCCTCCTGACTGCTGAGATTAAGGCATGCAACAGTCACTATAGATTTTTGTTCAACTACCCTCTAAATTATTTTTTAAAACTATAATCTCTTGCATATGTTTAAATTCACATCTAATTTGATGAGTAGCAAATGACAATTTTAACTTTTCAAGATATTTATATTTGCAAATAAAAGTACTACTCTTACACGAATAAAAAATTCTCTAAATGTCACTGAAATTTGAAAAAGTCATTTTGTAAAAGGAAGCTACACTTCAGTCTTATTTCTTTTTTTATTCTTTATCTTGAATTCAAGTATTTCCATAACACCAACAGAATTTAAATATTAATAACACAGTTTAGTGTCCATAAATCTTTTACTGATCACTCTACCAAACTTCCCTGTAAATGAATTGTGTATACAATTGACATCTTAAATTTTAAATTTCTAGTGATCATAAGTTTTAAATACTTTTTTAAAATTTTTTCTTACTGAATTTCTAAATTATTGGTCCATAATTGATCAAAATGAATATGTAATAAATGTTGATAAATTGATTGCAATATCAAAAGCTACACTTTTCAATAATATATCTAAATATAATGAATAGGCTATATATACATATATTAACATAACAGGTTAATTACATATGACTAGAATGCAATATGGTACAGCATAAATTCTATTCCCATTTTTCATATTTTAACATGTAGACATAAGCTTGTTCTCATAAGCACATAGGAATCAAAGTGTTGCTGCTGTGACATCATTTAATTCTCTTATGTCTTCCTAGTTATATGACAAAAATCACACCATGACTTATATTTTAAAGATTAGTTTGGCAGATGTGAGCAGATCTGCTTCAGTTCTATTGAAAGCAAGAAATTGAAAATGGCTTGTTACCTGGTCATATCAGAGTTATTCACTTTCTCAACACCAATAACACATTCTGAATGTTTTGTTTTATGCCCTGAGGGCTCTCATATCTGAGGCACCAAGATTTAGGTGATTGCAAGTAAAAAGGGCGCAATAAAGGAGAATCTCCACAAATGGACAATGATTTCCTTATAATCCTATCACTGCTCACATACCTCTTAAGAGTATCTTCTGTATCCCAGGGCTATGTATATGCCTGTTTCAACACACTAATTAGAGGTCTGTTCATCCATTCATTCCACAAATATTTACTGAGCACTTACAACATACCAGACATTTATCTGGGCATTGGATGTATGGCAATGAACAAAGCAGGGAACTCCCTGCCCTCATGGCCCTTTCAAGCAGGAGCACCCAACCTACCAAGTCTGTGCTTGGAACTAGAGCCAAGGCTACTCAAGCACAGAGCCTGGGCAAGGAACTCTGATCTTCCCAGCCCAAAAAACTATATACCTGTTTAGTCAACAGCTACTGTAATTACTAAGCACTTACTGCACACCATACTCTAAACTAACCCAAAAGAACAGAGAGAATGCGAAATGATTTTCTACTCTGAAATAAGCAATAATTTCATCCAGATTCACTTTGTGTGATATATTAAGTCACTATTTAAATAAATTTGAATTCTACAAAGCAAAGGCCAAGTCATCCCCAGGGTCAATTAATTTGCTGGGAGCGCTTTAGAATCCAAAACATGATTTTTACTCCCAAATCATGAATATGAATAAACTATACCCTGACTAATACTGCATTTTAGGGCAATTTTTAATGACTGACAAAATCAAATTACTTCTCCTATCAAGAGAAAAGTACCAGTCTCAAGGACCAAACATTTGTCAAGAAAACAAAGTCAAGCATCCATAAAATCAACATTAAAAGGCACATTTCATAGGGTGGAAATTTCCATCAACCTGATATATTCATGGTGAAAATTAAGAGCCACCAGCCAGGAGTGGTGA
>RJWT010053696.1:0-10388 GCA_004365215.1 Cuniculus paca | reverse complement strand
CTTGTTTTGGGTGCTTGGGGTATAGTAGAAATTCATAAACATAATCTTGTTTTATCCTAAATCATTCTAACTGTAAAATTTATATAAAGTCAGTTAATACAAAGACATTTATGAGAGAGTCTCACATTGAGCAATCTTTTAATAAAAGAATATCCTTGGGATATTTTTGCTCTACTTTGCAGCTCCACACATTCTGGGTAGAGAGTGACAATTACTTTACTGTGACAAAGCCATGGTTTGCTTCACGAATTCCTTTTCCTTTGAGTTTGATCCTGCCTGGAAAGATGTCTAGGGGAGCACTGAATAGGATTCTCCTGACCAGAGGAGAGCCTCCCCTCTACCACATCCAAGAAGTAGAAGCACAGGTATGGATGGGATTATCCTCCAAGCAAGGTCTTTCCAGGGAAGAGATAGGAAACAGAGCATAGGCTGACTGATCAGAGCATAGATGATGCCCCAAAAGCAGTTTCAGAGCATCTTTCATTTTTCCTACTTCTGAGATGTAATTCCACTTTTATTAGATATACAGAGATGCCAAGGAGTGCCTAAACCTTCTATCAAACAGATTGGGAACATCTCAGTTTTTTTTTGGAGATACGTGAGTATATTCCCTTAAAAATCATTTCAGTATTTTGTGTGTGTATATTCCATGAACAGTTATTTAAAGCCAGTCCTTCCTGTGCCACAAAAGATGAGTTTTTCCACTTGAAAAAAATATTTAATGGGTTTTATTATAGAAAACTTTTTCTATCAGTGAACTAGCATTGGCTTAATATGCTACATAAATGAATGTAAAACAGTGAGATTACTCCCATCCGGCCTCCAGTCTATTTAACATTTGTGAAAATGAATCTAATACTCAACTTCATTTTTTTATAAATAAAATAAGTGGTTATTTTAAAACTACTTAAAGGGTAGAACTTTAAGTTGCATTGTTTTTATAAAACAGTGGATGGTAAACCATTTAAAACACTGTATTGTATACTTCAGGTTTGATACATATTTGAAAGAAAAACACAAATTGTATCCCAAATTATATTTTCTTACATACTTAAAAAAAATCCTTAATGTGTTTCTAGGCCTTCTACCTTGGATGCCTATGTGTTTGGTTTTCTTGCACCTCTTTATAAAGTACAGTTTCCTAAAGTTCAGTTACAAGAACATCTGAAACAGCTTTCCAACCTCTGTCGCTTTTGTGATGACATCCTAAATAGTTACTTTAGGCTTAGTCTTGGAGGTAAGCTGGCTCTTCTTTAGCTAATGTTTCTTTGCATAGTGTATTTGCATATTCTACTGGGGATGCATAAGCAAAACTCACTGCTTATTTTAATATAATGTTCATGCATCATCTTTAAATACTGGGTTATAACACTTCACAGTTAAATTTTTTCTGCTTCGTTTTCCCCATTAATATTAGTTTTTTTATTTAACTAGACATGTGCCTTGTATTTATTCCTCTGGATTTTATATATTTCTTGCCTCTTCAAGTACTGCCACTTTGAAGCGGGTTGTTTTCTTCTGAAAGTTTAAACCACAGGTATTTTGAGTCCCTGCTGAACAATCATATTTATCCTTATGCAAATGGGCAGTTGCTTTAAATGATTCTTACCTGCTGCATCTTTTCAATCGTGAACAGAAATTAGTGGCAGGTTGATTTTGGTGAGGTGCTCTCATGATTCCACTGCTGGAAAAATGAGTGCGTCACACTAGAGGAGCAATAAGTAGAGGACCATTGTCACTTGGGGCGTAGTTCTTTGTGTGAGTCTTTGTCGTTAACTGACTGGGATGTTGAAGTTGTTTTGGGAGAGTTGGCGGAAACTGTCCTTTTAAGCAACTAAACTTGTAAAGATAGCTGCCTTAGGTGGGCAGCTTGTGTATTTATTTAATTGCTCAGAGTGTTGCATAGGGCTCCACAGGGAGGAATTAGATTGGAGATCATGAAACTAAGTAACATTAAACCTTGTTACATTGGAGCAGTGGCTAGCAAACTTTATTCCACAACAAATAAGTGTTGGGTTCTGTTCATGACTTTGTGAATTAGAATGACTTTGGGATAGGTCCCATAACTCAGTTTTTAAAGTCTCTTTAAGTATTTTGAGTGTCTATTAGGTAGCTGTTTGGAAGTCACTGCCTTAGGAAGCTATCCACATAATTATGACTGATGACTTAATTGAAACACTAGAGGGGAAAGTGCAAGTTAAATTTCATAAGGAAATAAGAATTGTTGTGCCTTTAATTACTATGGCTAACTGCATATCACTTGGATTGTGATCTTCTCAGTGGAGATTTTAGTCTTTTTGCTTAGGGTTTGGTACTGGAGCATTGCTATCCTTTTTAACTTTGCTTTTAAACCCAGGATGGTTTTTCTCTTTGCATTTTTTTCTTGGAGGGTGGGGTACTTGGAAGGGTGGATACACTCAAAATCTTAGTGTAAACAGCTTTACAGACTTTCAAAATTTCTTGTCTTTCTGATTTCTATCCTCACTTCTTAGGCATCTCTCCAGCTGGACAAGAAACAGTAGATGCAAATCTGCAGAAACTCACACAGCTTGTAAATAAGGAATCCAACTTGATTGAAAAGGTCAAGTTTATTTCAATCATTCTTTTACAGTAGTCTAGTATTTTCCTTTCTGTGACCAGTGTTGGGCCATGCATTAACTTTACCTTCTCCATTTTCTGAAGAGTATGTTTCAGATAGCCTTTTAAATATACGTCTACTGAAGTTGTATATAATACAATGTTCTGAGGCCAGCAGTGGCCTGCTTGCTGTGGGGAAAGTTCAGATAATGGTATGGGGTTTACTTTTACCACACAGATGTACTTGTCAAGCTAAGAAATCTAAAAGACTAACTTAAAAAAAAGAAGAAGAAGCCTAGCATAGTGACCTATGCCTCTAATGCTAGCTACTCAGGAGGCTGAGACAGGAGAATTGCAAGTTCAAAGCCTTCCTGGCCAACTTAGTAAGACAGTCTGAAAATAAAAGGACTGGGGAGGTAGCTCAGTGATGGAGCACTTGTCTAGCATTTGACAAGGATTTGTCTGGGATTTGATCCTCAGCACTACAAAACAGACAAAAAGAGTTCTTGCTTGTCTCTTTTTTTTCTCTGTGCTTCTCCTTTCCTCTTAATAGTACCGTGGTATCTTTTTCTGTGTTAATTTTTCTCCTTCCTGTCCTCATTTAAATGTAGTCAAGGTTTCTACTAGTACACGTATTTGCCACTTTTGTTTATTTTGTAAGAGTTATATTGAGGAACTGAATGGGAGGAAGAGTCAACAATGGAAATGTCAAGAGTGATTCTAATTGGGAAAATACAAGAGAGTTGCACGTTTTTTCCAGTTGTGTGATAAACCTGCTTTTTTTTTTTAATTATCAGTACAATTTAGATAAACATAATGATCATATTCATCATAGGGAGTTTGTGCTTGTACATGATATATCTTAGTTTTTGTTTTTGTTTTTACATAAATGAAAATATTTCATTCCTTTTCCAACACTGGTTAATATTTTTTGAGGTCTAATGAGCACTGTAGTATATGAGGTTCATATGAGTTAGCTCACTTAAACCTCAGAGCAGCTCTGTACAGATACTATTATTGTGCCCATGTTACAGATGTGGATACTGAAGCTGTAGGACTAACTTAAATCTACTACCAAGGTTGCTCACCTGGCAAAAAGTAGAGTGTGAATTTGAACCGTAGAAATGGGACTCGAGCATGAGCTTTGCATTAGCTATTCTCCCCAGTGGTCAGCCATCCTAGCTTGCAACTGAGATTATGTGTCTCTCGCTAGAGGTGCCAGCAGTCAGGTTAACCACTGTCATTCTCTAGGATGACCACTGTTCCTTTTTATCATTTTTCACGTGTTGTTATAATTTGAGAAGTAAATGAAACTGAGTACTAACATTGTAAGCATTTATAATTAATGAAATTTTGGTAAGTTGGGTTAATTTTGGTAAGAATTGAGTTGGTCTATCTCAGGTCTTTGCTCAGTTCAAGAAATCTCATGATGAAAGTATATGAAGTATAAAGTACATGTAAAAGACAGAACAGTTGCCTACTAAATGAAGGCTATCCAGTGTGGTTTACGTTTTCTGTATGACAAATTCAAGCCAAATATGGAAGGGGCACTGTGAAATACCTACTGTACAGAAGGTGAAATCAAGGGGTCCTGTCACCTGAGCTCGTCAATTTATGAAGGTGTTTTTGACCTGTTTCAATCAGGCATTCCCTTCCCTCCACTCTGCACTCATTCATCCCTCCTTATCCAAGGGAAAATGTGTGGTTTACTGGTTGCTAAAAGACAGTAGCAGCAGATTCTGTTGGCCATTAGTGTTCACAATTTGAACAGGAAGTCCAGAACTTTTTTAAAAAAAACACATGTTTGAGGAGCTTAGTTTTTTTTGTTTTTTTTGTTTTTGTGGGACTGGGGATTGAACTCACGACCTTGCGCTTGCTGGGCAGGCGCTTAGACCACTGAGCTAGATCCCCAGCCCTGTTTTTTAGACAGGGTCTCGCTATGCCATTCAGGCTGGCCTTGAGCTCACTTTGTAGCCCAGGCTGGTCTCGAACTCACAATGATCTGCCTGTCTCAGCCTCCCGAGTGCTGGGATTACAGGCGTGAGCCACCACGCCCGGCTGAGGAGCTTAGTTTTTCAAGAAAGAAAAGACATCTTAACACAGTCTAAATAGTTTATCATTTTTTCTGGTGGAAAAAATTTTATAAGAACATCTTGGGAACATAAGGGAGAATTTTTAATATTTTGCACTCATGTAAAACTCTAAAACCTGCTTAAGGAGTAGGTATTAAGATCCTGTTTTCTCTTGGTTTTGTGTTTTTGGATAGCAGTTAACTTTCAAGTACTGAAGATTAAGCTGAAAGTGAACTCACCATTGGGATCTGAATCTTTCACTTTGTGGAGTACTCTGGTTAAAAGTAGTTTTCAAGGGTCTGAGTTATAAATAATCTCGATCCTACTATTTCCAGCAATGTTAATGTGCTTTTCTTTGGGATAAATCTGAAGTTCTTGGGAATTTTCTTAATATTGCTTGCATTAATTTGTTTCTTTAAGACAGGGTTGAACTGATTGAATGTTGGAAGATGTGTGGATAAACAAGTTGTCCTGTCTACCTCTTTTTCTAACTTCTTTGGTCAACATACTCTGAGCTTGAAAGAGCTGGTCTTTGAGTAGAGTACGGGTCATTTTCTTTGAGGCAAAAAGTTGAAAGAATAGTTGTGTTGCAGTAAAAAGAGGTGGGTTCAAATTTCAGCTTTCGTAGTAGCTTTTGGACCTGAGACAAATCGCTTCATCTTTCTGAGCCTCATTTTGCTAATGTGTACATCAGGGAAGGCTGTGTTGCCTGTCTTCTTCAGTGTGTTGGGAAGATCAAATGCAGCATTGGGCCTGCATAAACTTTGTAAACTTTGGGGCTTAGTGTAATAGGATTAGTGTTTTTACCTTTTCTGTTAGAAGACCTCTTAAACTAATGCTGTGGGTGAGTTCGTTTGCATTTTGTGGAATTAACTGTAAACTGTGAAAGTATTAAGGGTGACTCACATTGCTTTCTAGATAGTCCACTGGTATTAGCGATATGATATTTACAGTTCTTGAGAGATTATTTGTAGGAAGAGCTTTCTGTGGCAGTCCAGCAACATATAATTCTACATTCTTCTGGGCTATAATTTGGAAGGGGAGGCCACAGTCCGCAGAAGTGGGGCCACAGCTCAGTCAGATTATCTTTTGTACTTCCTGCAGATGGATGACAATCTTCGTCAAAGCCCTCAGCTTCCTCCTCGGAAACTGCCCACACTCAAATTGACTCCAGCAGAAGAAGAAAGTGATTCTTTACAGCGGCTGTCACCCTAACGGTCGTCATGCTTTGCGGTCCTAGTTGTATGAATGATTATAATCTCTTGCACCAGGCATGTGAGGACAAAAAGAAAATACTGTTAATAGGTATAAGGAAGACTCTAAAACAAAAGCTCCCTGTTACATCTTTTTTTTTTTTTTTTAATTAAGCAGCTTGTATTTTAGCTTGGCAGTGCATTTTAAGTAAAGGTGAATGCTAAATGATTATGGTAAGATGGTGGGTGGGAGGGATTTTAATATCTCCTGCCTTAATCTTGGCAAATTTTGCCCTTGGTTCATGTGTTGCTGACCAAAAGCTACCATTCTGAATGTGCATTCCTAATTTATTCCTGTTTATTTATTCAGCTTATCAACTTAGTTTTCTTAGACCTGTCTGACTACATAATAAGTGGTTCTATGGCTGAGTCTTTTTTCTTCTGTTTAGAAATTTGATGCCTATTTTAGGAATTAGGAAAAATATAAATTACTTCAATGAAAGTCTGTATTTAACTTTAAAATGCAGCGAGGAATGTGCTTTCTAATTATGTTCTTATAAGTTTAATCTTTTAAAAGTTTAATACCATATATAAATATTAAAAATGATTATATTTAATGTTCACCCAGTGAAATGTACTTCAGTACAACATTAGCATATGCTAATGTGTTCAATGTAGGCCAGCAAGGGCTCTCTCCGTTTACTGGGGAAATGTGGCAGCTTTAGACCTACGTATTTGTAGTGCATCTTTAATCATCTTGTTTTGTTGATTCCAGGAGAACTGAATGTGTTGGTCCTCTTTACTGTGTGAGGCCATTAAACTTTCATGAAACTTGCCCAGTGTTTCACACTACTCAGGAGGAGCCTGCAGCCAGGGTAATAAAAATACCTACTGTGCGTCAGGTCTGAGTTCTCCATGCTTGACTCAGGCCAGTATTTTTTATAAGAAACATATTATGTAGTCACAAGCTTTCTGACAACCAATTGTTTTCCATATATTTTAAATACAGTTGAAAGATCCAAAGGAATAATCAGAAATAGCAGATTTTAAAGACTATTTTCTACTCATTGGTTGCTGAACTGTTCAAGGATTTGCTGTGTGGGAATTTTACTTACATCATAATAGAAACTTGCTTATTTTAGTGGTTGAGGTGCTTCTGTTGTCCTAAGACCACTCCTGGGGTTTTTAAGATGTAAGATCATGTTTTTGATTAGTGTCTTAAAAGATTACCATGGTGCTCAGCGAATCTTACCAAGTCTTGTAGAAGCCAGTATGTTAGGAAAATCAGCTTTGTTGTAGAGGCTCAGCTAATGGGAGCTGAGTGAAGTTGAGTATGTTTGACCCACATCTTCCTAATTTGTTCTGTGTTTAAGTAGCTATTTATACAGAAGTCTTTAAGTTATTCTAAATATTTTTTTCTTGAAAGTTTTAACTAAATGAGAAATAAGATTGTGTTCCCAGGTTTGTTTATCTGTTTGGATGCCTTTAGGGAAAGTAGCTAAAGGGTTCACACTGTTTCTACAACAGGGTATTTGGGGGTGGGAGGCATGTGTGTATGTCATTCATCTTCAGAGGCAGGTTGTTAGGATTCTAGCAATCTGAAATAAGCATGAATATTTTACATTGAAAACCATGACCATGAGACTTTATTGTCCTCTAGGATGGTTGTGTATTGGAGAAAAGTGGTTAGCACATCAACGAGACATCTATGCTTTAGTCAAGGTTAGTCATTTTCAATCACGATCTGTATTTAGCCTTCCAAAAAAGCATTTGAAGCGGCTTAGAACTATAAAACATGTAAAACAAGAGAATTATTATTAGCCTATGAAAAAATAAATTTGTAGGACAAAAAACTATATCATACCACATTATAAAATTGAAGTCAATTTAACTAAGTTTTTCCATAGGCAAAGTAAAACAATTGCGGGTTAAATAATTTCTTCTTTCAGTACTACTAATGTTCACGAGAAACCGAAATGTATTTGAATATTTGTAAAATGTGTGAGTTCATGTTCTCACAGTACACAGACCTCAACCAAAAATTGTACTGTAATTATTGTGTATTAAAGTTTTAATCAAAAGATATTTTAGTATACTAAGTATTTGTCTTTCTTAGTAGAGATGATGACTATAAATAAGATTTGTTTACTTTTTTCATCATCCCTGCTTTGAATGTGTTTGGGCTTATATAGCCCATGATATTTCCAAACTACTACCTTTTCTAGGAGGCAAAATGTGATTTAGTAAGTGAGAATTATATGTTGAGTTACTTAGTTGAGTTCATTTCATTGTATAAGCAAATAAAATGATAGAAAACTGTACATAATCTCTAAGTACTTTAAAGACCAGCCACACTTGCAGGAAGCTCTTGGAAATAAACAAATTTTGAGGCTGGACAGAGTGCCTATTAATTACTCAGTCAGTTATGCTTTGTATAAAGTTTCCTGGAAAAAATTGTCCACAGCCTTAAACAAAATACTGTGAGCCACTGTCTTTTGGAAGTGATGATGAACATAGTACTACAAGAGGGAATGTGCTTGTGTTTAATTTTGTTAGTAGTACGGGATTAGAAAGATTGACTAGACAATAATGCCTTTAAGATGAAAATCCTGTATCAACAGTTATCCAAAAAATAGATTGAACAACATTGAAGAAAGTTTAGAGCATTGAAGATGGACTTTCCTTCAAAACTTTTTTTTTTTTAATCTCATAAAGGTTGGCATTAACAAATATCAGTGTAACCATGTTTGAGGTTGTCTTTTGAGTATTAGCAGATTAGGGAATTTATAAAGCAAGCATTTTTATTTCTATTTGTAATTACTATTTAAAGTTTCTAGGCACATTAACATGAATGAATGGAGAAGCTTATTTTAATCAGAGATGAGTTAAATTTTGAATCTGAAAATGGGAAAAACTAACATCAGAAAAGGTAGGAACTGGTAACAGTAATAGTATCTTAGCAAACCATTTTATTCAGGTAACTTCATGTGATGAAAATGGTATTTGAATTTAGTAGTGTGTGATTCCTTTGAGTCTCCTCCAGAAATAAGCATTTACCAGTCCAGTTAGACTTTGGTAGTTTCTCGTAAGATGTCAATTACCTTAACCTTTTAAAAACCAAGTATGAGTGCTTCAATATAGCCAATAAGCAATAGGACAAATACTTTTAATTTCATTCTTAAGTTTAAAGGAAAACAGTGCTTCTCTACAAATAACAAATGCTTCTCTAAAGATTTACTTTGCCTTACTACAAAAAACAAATGCCAGAACTCCTTTTCCCTAAGATATCAAAGTATGATTTTATGTTTCTAACTATTATATTTTTCCTTACGGTACCTGTGTTCACTTTTGAAAACACTGCCGCCATCCTTCGTATGGTGTTTCTTTGTTTTGTATTTGTAATCTGATACACAGCGAACACAATGTTCACTGAGAGTACCTTAAAGAAGGTGTGATGCTAGGGGAGTTATTAACTGACTTTGTCTTGACTTGATTTTTTTTTTATAATTGAAATCCTGAGCAGAACACCAGAGATAACTTTGCTTTCAGTGATGGTCTTTTCTATCTGTTCTTGGTGATAAGAATTATTTTTGCCTTTTTTATGTTTTCATATTTATTTTTTAAAAATTTGTTGTTATGTGAAATAAAATGTCAGTGATCCTATTGAAGGCTTAACTTTAGCTTCATTTAGATACTGAAAATACTGATTTTCATAGAGATGTATGGATGATTGATTTTTTTGCTTTATGTTGTTTTGTTTTTATTTATTGCAAAATAATGTAGCCTAGAAACTATTGTCGGAATAATAGTGATTGCCAGGAACCCAGATTCTTGCCCTGGATTTGAGATTATCGTGATTGAGGTAGAGAAGTACTCTAGGGATTGAAAAGGATATAAAAATTATTTTTTTAAGTAAAGTATGCCATGGATTACTGATAGGAGTTAACATTCTTGAACAATGATATAATAAAAGCATAACTTCAGATCAAGTCTTTCTGAAAAGAGACTGCTGTAATAGAGCAAAATAGTTTCTGTAAAAAAAAAGAAGTCTTTGTGTTCTCATTGTTATTAATTTGAGATTACACTGTAAGATCTTTTTTAAAAATATCACTTTAGTTTATCAGAGAAGTAGTTCCTAAAGTGGTGGAGGGTTTTCTGTTTTTTTTTTGGGATTTTGTTTTGTTTTGTTTTGTTTTTGAGACAGGGTCTAGGTATGTAGTTCAGGCTGGCCTTGAAATTCCTATATAGCCAAGGCCAGTCTTGAACTTGCAATAATCCTCCTACCTCAGCCTCCCAAATACTGGGATTACAGATGCATGCCACCATGCTCAGCTCCAGAGACTGTTTTGGTAGACCATGTTGTTATATGAATTGAGGAGCCTGTGACCCAATAAGTTTGAAAAATGCTAAGTTAGGCAAAGTTGAATTACTGCAGGTTTTTTAGAACCTTCAATATCCTGACGTGTATTTTCAGTCTTCAAGCTTTGGAGATTTTCAAGTTTTATTTGATTGTGTACTAAAGGCAGTCTAAGGAGTGTGTGTGTGT
>RJWT010053695.1:0-10790 GCA_004365215.1 Cuniculus paca | reverse complement strand
AAAAAAAAAAAAGAAAAGAAAAACCCTTAGGTACAGGTCATGTGGCAGCAGAGCTAAGCAACAAAATTAGGAAATTTTACACTTGCCTTATAAATCCAGAAACATTGCAGGATTTTGCTTTTCAGAACTACATGATGAAAATAATTATAATGTCTGCAAAATAGAAAGTCAACAACTAATATGCTGTATTTTTTATTACAGTAAGTTCTTAATTTTGGTGTGTTAATAATAAAGTTATTGAAACAGGAACAAGCCCTGTCACTGAGGCCATCACAGAGAATGGTGCCTGGCGGTTTTTCAACAGGCCTGTCCTTTGGTGGCACTGTTAATGGACTACTTCTGCCACTGGAGCAGCCTTCTTTGTGTTCTGATGAAGGTCAAAGTCAATACTTGCTTATCCTTTCGGAAACAACATAGGAATAAATTGGGTCAGAAAAAAAAAAAGCTAGAGAAAATTCTCCTTTCATTATCTACTTTTTTAAAAAATCACCCATGTAAGTTCTCATAAAGAAAAATATGTTTATTTCTTGTATTTTTTACAACAACAAAGAAAGATAATGTTCATAGTAAATTCACATGAGCGTTACCGTGTAGTTCTAAGCAGTAGTTATGCTGTCGTGACCAAGATCAAGTTCTCTGTTCACTGTCCTGTCACTCAGGCATCTACTTCCAGCCAGCTCCTGCCCTCCAGGCCATGGCAGACAGGGTGAAGGATACCCAGGTATCCAGGGGACTGGAGGCCAGGGCGAGCTGGCCCAACTCAGAGAGGAGAGGGATGCTTGTGTGTAGTGCCAAGGTGGCCAAAACGCTCATCCTGCGTTGATCTGGAGGGAAAGGTAGAGAACAGGAGTAAGAGAAAGGATGGTGAGAACAAAGCAGGCCAGTGAGCCCAAGATGGGCTTTTCACAGAACTAGACTGTGCTGTTTCCTCTACAGTAGACATCACTGCAGTTCTGAGTATTCAGGAACAATTTGCAACCCAGACATCAAGGAGTTTCATATGACAGTCTCAAATAGGATGAAAGAAAGCTGTGCCTTTCTTTTTCTTTTTTGAGAAGGCAGGAATTGAATCCAGGGTCTTGTGCATGCCAGATAAGTGCTCCTCCGCTCAGCCCTGTGCCAGTTTTGGAAGAGAAATAAGATTTTTTTTCTTTAAGTATTAGAATGAAGAATAGTGTTTTAGAATCTCATCTTTTCTTTATGTGTTTTTGATGGTTGAGAATTTATATAGTTGTATTATTTCCTCTTTACAAAAACCTTGCAAATTAGATGCAGTGGGTTTTTGTTATTCAGTCTTGCAGTAGAAGAAATGTCAGGGTCCGAGAGGGTAAGTGACTCACTTGAGGTCATGTGGCTTGCATGTGATGGAACCAAGTGTGACTCACCAAGTCCTTCAAGAAGTGATTCAGTTCTCTCCCATGGATCAGGCAGCCTTTCCAGCATTGTTGGGGATGATCCATTTTGTAAGTGGACAAATTTTCCAAATACGCTTTTAACAACAAATCTTTATATTGTATCGCTTGATATCGTATTGCTCTTTTTTAGAAAAGTTTCCAAAGCGTACTATATAAATTAAAACCCTCATGTACAATTAAAGATTTGTAACATTTTATTGCTGCGAACCTTCGTTAGGAAAATCACCTGTTACTCCAGGCCGCAGGTGAGGGTGCTGCAGAATGGTGGGGAATCAGCATTTTTGTGCATAATGCTGATGCCAGTTGGTTTTTGAATCATTTGCTTATTTTTCATGATTCTCTTCCTCCTTGGATGGAGCTAGGCATGCACGCATGCACATCCTCGTGCTGTGTCTGTAGGAAGAGTCCCTAAGGGCCACACAGGTGGCTCTTTCCTTCCTTCCGTTGCAGACCTACCTTTACTCTCCACTCTACTGGTCCACCTCCGTCCTTGGAGTGGCCACTGTCACTGGCTGGAGCCTCTGAAGTTCTGCGTCTTCAGTACTGCTATCCTGGTGTCCTCTGCCTCTTCTCTGGCTCTTGCTTTTCCTTCTCTCTTGATTTTCCTCCCTAGCTCTCTTCCCCTACTATCTCCACCCAGTGTGTGATTGCAGTGGGCTCGCTGATTGGCTTTTTCCAGCCCTCACTAACTTGTCAAACCTCAGCCAGCCAGCCAATCATAGCGTGATCTTACGGGAGTAATAGCTTAGAGTTTCCTAGCCTGTGCAATATTTGTTTTCTTTATTTCCATCTTCAACAGTAATTTGGGGGTATACCTTTCTTTTCATTTGCTCCCTGCCCACTTTGTAGTATGTATGAACCTCAGTGCACATGTGGACCACGGATGTTTTCAGAGTGAGGACTGTGCCTCTTCGCTTCTTCGCTCTTGTCTTTCGAATGAAGGGAATGAGCAAGGGGATGATATTTGGGACCGTCAGAAATCTGATAAATGAAGCCTTACATATACATATTATTGGCTCTAAAAGTAAGCCAGTGCCTTTCCTAACTTTTCAAATAAAATGCATATATATTTGTTATTTTTTAGAGTTATTTCAATTCACGAGAAACTATCTAATCTTGCACAAATAGCTGAAATATCATTGCCATCAATTCCTGAAATCGCTTCATATGAAGACATATGTGAAAGAGAAGCCGTGGAGGCGAAGCCATTTGATACAGAGATGGAAGTAAGTTAGCAAATAATAGAAAATGGCATTGCTGTTGCAGAGCGGGTCCCATTACATGGAAGTATTCATTTTTTACTTCATAAAAGCAGAAGCGTATACCTAAACTTGAACTTGATAATTCTCTCTGCTATTTTCTTTGCTTATGTTATCACACCCAACTTTTGGACACGTGAATTTTGTTCCCTTTGAATCTCTTCTGAGCATACTCATGACAAGAAACTGATAGTGAATTAAAAAAAAAGCCAATCTAGAGAAACTATTTAGTATAATTGTGAACCCAAGAAATGATGCTTTGTAATTTTATACAATTACTTTTAATGTTAACTTTATTATTTCAATATTTTAATTATCTAACTGCATAAACAAAAACTAGAAAATATAGATAAGCATATATGCTTTCAGGTCTTTTCTGCATATGTGTTTTTCTCACCGGAACAGGGGGATGGGTGATTATCTTTCTAGTGTGCTGTTAATCTGAGCACCAGGTTGAGTGAGTTTTGTGCCAAGAGAAGTTTGTGCTTTGGAGAGAGGAGGATCATTTTCCTTCTGTCCGCCTGCAGTGCTGAGCCCATTGAGAGATGGGGCACAAGAGACAGACATGAGGAGATCGAAATATCAGCATCATTACTCATCAAGCTGATTTGCTGTGGATCTGTGGCCAAATGAGCTTATTAATATTTTACCATGGAATTAGTCAGATTTGCCCACCTAGCCGCAGAGTCATCTCGAGTAGATGTGTGACCACAGGCCTTCCCCGTTCCCCTTCTGCACCTTGCCAAGCTTACCGCAGGGAGGAAGTAGAGAATAATAGTCCTGCAGGTGGGGAGCCTCCAAAATGTGTAAACAAAGGTTGCTCTGAGGGGATTGAGTCTAGCTTTCTGGGTTGCTTCTCCTAAACCTACCCATCAAATAAGTTGTTCCTTTCTCCTGGGGTAAATTAGTAATGGGTCCAAAAGCACATGCAGTGTCCCTCTTTCATTGGGAACAGAGTGGAAATTCCTTACCCTCTATGGGGTAGGGACAGAAAATGCATGTTTTCCCCTAACACTAGTTCTATGCATTTCCATTTGTATATTGATCTTCTCTCTTGATATAACCTATAGTTATGGTGGACATTCTTGAAAGAACCAAGTAGCTCTCAATGGCCTAAAATGAAAGGAATGCTCTACCTGGGCTCTCTTCATTCTACAGTTTTGCTTGGCAGAGGCAACTACTTTCAACTCATTTAGATGTCCTTTTGTTAATTGCCTCAACATCTATAAATGATACGCACTATCAGTCATGAAAGGTGAAGTAACAAACTATCTTGAAATCTTATTGGGTCAACAGGGATCTGTTCCATATCCCTCAAGCCAGCATTCAGACTGGTGACTCGGGCATTGTATGGAACAGCAGAGGGGAAAAATCACACACTGACTGTTCGAGTTTCACTTGTATCACATCCATTAATGTTTTGTTAGCCAAATAAGTTTCACTCTGTATCAGTAATTTCACTACTACTGTTTTGGAAGCAGGAAAGCCAGAAATATGTGAAATACTGCTAAAGGAAGCCTTGAAATCAGTATTCGTTTTTTATTGATATATCTGCTGACTTAATGTTACAGGGATTAGGTACATTATTACTTCCTTCCAAGTCCTCCTTTTCCCTTCTTTTCTTAATATTATTACATCACTAAATTCAGTTAGACCAATATTTAGTGTTTACTTTATTATGACCTTGTAAACAGTGTTTTCAACTGAGTCAGGTAGTGTACTGTGGTTGTTTTCCTTTCTTAGGCATTTGGTCCCTCCCTCCCTTCCTCCTTCTTTCTTCCTTCCAATACAGGAGAAATATAAATCCCAACCTGCTAGGTGTCAGATGTGCTGAGTTTGTGTCCCCCGAAGTTGAAGAATGAATTCCAAAAGAAAAAGGAGGTCAAGAGTAAGAAGGGTTTATTGAGAGATAGCTCCTGAGAGACCGGAGGGGTCCCGTAAGTGGGTTGTCACTGAGGTCATTTCTCTAAGAATGTTTTATAGAGCAAAATCTTGAGGCGGGTACAAAATCAAATGTGAGCACAACATGGGTCAAAGGATGATCAACTAATAAGATTACAAGTGTAGCCGTTTCACTCATATTGATGCAGTAGGCAAGCGGGTCATGTAACAAGGGCATTTTTGGGAAGAGATGGGTCTGGATGCTCACTTGCTTAGGCAACTGATTTCCATTTGAATTTCCTGGATGAAGTGGTGCTGATGTATAATTCCAAGATGCTGCTGATCCCTTTGGGAGGCAAGGAGGCCTGGCCACTGCCTCTTTTATCTTGAGGCCTGGCTGTCTTTAGATGTGCCTCTAGCCACAATTTGATGTCTTTATTTTCTGCTGACTTCCTTCACAGCCCAGTCACCCTCTGATTGTCTGCTCATTTCTGTCTAACTTAGCTGCCTGCAACCTTCTTTCCTTCTTTCTTTCCTCCCTTCTGTCCTTCTTTTTTCCCTGTCCTTTGTGGTGCTGGGGATTGAATCTAGGGCCTTGTGCATGGTAGCTAAGTGCTCTACCTCTGAGTGACAGCCTGTTTAGTTTTCTTGACTTGTATTTATCTTTAACTTTGTCTGTTTATTACACTGATCCTTTATGTGTTCATGTATAGATTTTTACTCACAGTTCATACTCATCACATTTGAAAATTCTGTTTTCCTTCTGGGACCTGCCTTCTTCTCACTCCAGTGGAAGCCTGGCTGCTCTCAGTGCTTGCTGCATGGCTCCATTCTGAGCTTCTCTTTGCTGCCTTCCAGGTTGAGTTCCCTCCCGCTTTTGTCCTGTTTCTAGTTTGGAAGATAGTTTTTAGGTCATTTCTCGCTAGGTTAATATTTCATTGGTTACCAGTAACAAAATACTTTTTAATTCTTAAGCAATTTTATCATTGTGGTTCTTTGTTTTCTTGTTTACCCAGTCCATGCACTTACCATGTCAAAATGTAAAAGTTGGTAACTTTTCTGGTTTGTAAAGTATACGTTGGCATTTTCAGTCTCAATTACCGGTAGAGTGAGCAAATGCATTTTTCATTACGAAAAGGCCTGGCGCAGATGTGAGAACCTTATCAGGCAAGTATAGTTAGCCTTTGCAAAATGCCACTTGCCAGCATTTACATTTTCTGTGCTCTGTCTGTGGCTTTAGCATAGAGCAGATGCCTTAGCATTTTGGTTGTGCATCTTTTTTTGTGTCTTCAGATGCTGCCACATATATTAGGATGCTTACTGATATACAGTACCGAGCGCTTATAATAAATCCTACAGCAGATCAGGCAGCTTGAACTGTCTCAGACTTAGATTTCATAGATACATATTTCTTTTATAAAGTGTGTGTTACCCCCTCTTGTCTATTTCCAAGAAGAATTCGGCACTTTTTATTTTCAAACTGCTTCTGGAGAGCACCTACAATCATAGTTTTTCCGTTACAGACAAACTTACCAGATTGTGGTCTTTCAGCCATAGTTCAGAATATTCTTTGACAAAATTGCCCCTAAATCCACTTCTACACAGTTCATATATGGAAAATGATTATTTCCTCCCAAACCAGTATGTCTTTCCTACTTGGGTTGTCTGAGGTAGGACAGAGTCTGTGAGACTGCGGATTCCAGTGGGTCAGTCAGTCACCCTTTACTGGGAATTAATTTTCTTCTCATGTCTGCAGTAAATGATCTTTTCACTCAGATACTGCTGTGACACGGAAAGCAGGGCCCTTTGGGTAGATTCTCCAGAATATCCCTGGCAGTCAGATGGCAGTCAGATGTAGGTGTAAAATTCATCCCAGGGAAACAAGTTTCTGATTGTGACGGTTAGCAAATTAGGGCACGGTGGGGCTGAGAGGCGCTAGACGCTAAAGGTAAGGGTAAGAGGGAAGCCTTTCCCTAGCTAAGGTTTGTGGCTTTTGTGTCCTGACTTGAATAGCCTATGCGAACAGAGCAAACTGGGCTTGATTTGGTTTGGTTTGGTTTGGTTTGGTTTTGTCTTAGCCAGGGGTCTCACTATCTCTGGTAAGTCCCTGACTTACGAACATTCGAGTTGCGAACTTTCACAGGTATGAATGGACCTCGCATTTTGAAGATTCGTGAGCACTAGTCTCGGAAGTAGCTCCTGTGTCTACAGGACACTGTCACAGTTGTGCCCTGTGTGCTCACCACACAGTGCGGTAGTGTGCAGTAGCACAGTGCTCAGTCGGAGCACAGGATTCCTGGAAACAGGAGGAAAGCAGTGGTGATGTGGAAGGGACTGCTAGGCAGCACAAAGCAATAATCTTGGAAACAAAACTGAAAATACAGTGTGAGACTCACTTTGTCAGACTTATGAACAAATCTGACTTATGAATGTTCTCACGGAATGGAACTTGTTCATCATCCGGGGACTTACTGTACTTTAGTCTGGCCTCGAACTCACTACATAGCCCAGGCTGGCCTCAAACCACAGTGATCCTCCTGCCTCAGCTTCCTGAGTGATGGGATTACAGGTACATGCCACCACTCCTGGCCAAACAAGCGGTTTTTAATCTTGATATTCTCTTACATGTTTTTGAATTTGTTTTACTCAAGAAATGTTTCTTTAGCTTTAAAGTAAGGCATTTTAGATACATTCTAGTTCTCGTATATTTTGTATATTAAAGAATGTCGCCAGACAGAAGAAATACTACTATTGTTTCTGTGAATTGGCAAGTGAATGAACTCACACCATTTGAAAGTTGAGAAATGGAAGTAATGTATAGATTTTACTTTTTTCCCCCACCGTACAAACCAGGACTTAAAAAAAAGAACTAGACCCTGAGTTATATCAAATAAATCTCATTGACTAAATTTGCTAGTTCGTTGTCATGACAACCTTCACTTGGTGCTAATTAGAAGTTAACTAGGACACTTGAAGAGATTGATTCTGGCCTTGGATGTGATTTCATAGCTTCTATAATTTTTTTCTATTACAGTGTATATTGTTGGTGAGTTATTGAATATAAGAAGGCAAAGATGTGCCTTTGGTTTGTATGTGAGGTAGTGAATCTCCTTTCCTTTTTTCTTTCTCATTCCTCTACTTTTTCTTTTCCCTTTTTGAAATCCCTAGGATACAGAGTAAGGCAAGAACTTTAGAACATGGTATTAATTTAAGATGAATTAGGAGGGCTACATAACAGGTGTTCCAATCACTTCTGGCTTGAAAGGTTCGTGCTTCCTTCTAAAATGAGCTACACTGGTTCAGAATGACTGAGTTATTGTAATCCATCATTCACAGCTTAAAAATATATTCAGAGTATATCAGGTGCTTTAAAGCCTAGGAAAGATGCAAATCATCCTGATTTTAAGATGCAAACACTTCACTTGGCATGATAACTGCTGATAGAAGTTTAACATACGTGTTACAAGTCACTTAAGGTTAGTTCAGCAAATATTTATGGAATGCCTAGATGATGCAATTAAAATTAGTATACAGCCAACATATCCCCAATATCAAAATTTTATGCAAGCAGAGACCAAAATACAATTGGACATTATCATGAATTACCAAATTCTTTCTGAGAAACCATTCGTGCACAGATTTTCCAGGCTTAGGGAGGTAAAGACATACAGAAATCAATACAGTTGGGTCCCTGTCATGGAGAGGCGTAACGAGTGTGTGTGTGTGTGTGTGTGTGTCCACAGGTCATTCACAGTGATCCTAGCCACCTGGTAGCCCTGTATTAGCAAAGTGTTGCACTTACAATTTGATCTTTAAAGCTGTTCTTTACCAAGTCTTTCCTGGGAAGATCCATAGGTGAATCCTTTAATCATACATAGCGAAGTTTCTCAATTTTTTTTCCCAACCATATTAGTTAGTTTTTTGTATCTATAATGAAATTTGGTGCAGGCTTCTTAGGAACAAAAGAGGTTTTTTTTGCTCCCTGTTTTGAGGATTCAAATGCTCGGTACAGACTGGCTCTGGCTCTGGCCCTGGCCCGTGGTGACCAGCAGATGGCGGGGTGCCGGCTGGAGAAGGGTCATGTCTGGAGCCAGGAAGCAGAGAGGGGGCTGGGCAGGACGGGCTTGCCCCTTTTCTCACAACCTGCTCAAGAGAATTCCAGGCATTGCTGGGGAGCCTCGTACTGCGAGCTCACGTCCTAAGCACCTCTGGGCTTCGGGAACTCGAAGTCACTCAGGGCCATCTTCACAGAGTCGGCAGACAGTCCTCTGAAAGGAGACATGGCAGAAACTGAGCAGGAGTCATTCGGTGCCCTTCCTGCCCCTCATCAGCTACAACATGCTTCCGGCCACTTTCTGACTTGGACGGATGCGGTCTGGGCTGTTCCTGCCTTCGTGTTTATGGTAGCTAGGTCATGGGCGGGGCTCACAGCCCCAACCTCAAATCAGTCAGTTTCACAATGTGTGTATGTGTTCTTAGTCCAATAATACCGGAGTAATAGGCGGTGGATGAGAGGGAATTTCTGTTTGACAAATGTTGAGACAGGCGACAGAAGGCATCTATCATGTAACATTGCCCTCTTCATCTGTTATGTGAGATGATTAATGACACAGACAGTGTCACTTTCCTTGATAGCTCTTGATGGAATCAGAACAGTAACCCATCATGGCTGTTACTGAAATGGTTTATGTACCTAGAAAACATACTTCAGCCAGGCCTGAGAACTCGATTAGGGGTATGGAACTGCAGCTAAGTGAGAAAACTACAGGTGTAGGTGTGCGCGCCTCTTTGCCTGGTGCAGTGGACCAGGAGCCTGGAGGGTTTGCCATTGGGGTGGAGCCTGGCCACTTCTGGGTCTCCTGCCTGTCTTCCATCCTTTTTAGTTCCGGGGAGCCATCCCTCTTCTAGCTACAGTCAACTCTCTGCCCAGAGGCCCTGAGCAGCCTCCCAGCTGATTTCTCTCGCACGGGTATCTCTTTCCAGATCAGTTTGCCTTTACGTTACGGTCAGGATTTTTAAAAAAGCAGTTTCTGTCTTTACTCCCTCTGTCTTCTTCCCAATTGCCCACAATAAAATTGGATTTCTCAGTCTTGTCTAAGCTCTTATAAACGTACCTCTCAGCCTGTTTGTCATCGTTCTCAGTGCCGTGCACCTCAGACATACCTGCAGGAAAGATGGCCAGATCCTGTGTTCCCTGGATGCCCCCTGCTTATTACCTAAGTGGCTGTCTCCACTGACGCCTCGTCCCCACTCTCCTGGAAATCCTCCTACTCTCTCAAGGCTCAGGTCCTGACAACCTTCTTTGAGGAAGTCATCCTTGTTAATCATACCAAGATTTACCTTCCCTACCTTTAGGATCCTACAATAGCTCATCGGAGCATATTCTGCTTGGTATTCAATTTAGTCAAGTACGAATCTATTTTCTTCAGTAGTTATAGATATCATGAGGATTTTGTGTTTCATTTTTGTGTCCCAGGCACTTAACATAATCTCTTGAATATATCTGTTAAACTGAATTAACTATAGTTTTGTAGCTGTAGAATTGGACAGTTACCATGTTTATGCATTTATTAAAACTTGGATATATGGTGTTTTGGGGCTGTAAGGTCTACTATTTGCTTCTTTTTTTAATGGTTTTATCCAGCACCCCTCAGTTATAATTTAAAAACGAATGTATTTTATCATGCTACTCTTCTGAATGCTAGCTCATGTATAGATTAATACTGTCCTTAAAAAAGTGGTTGCTTCCTTCAGGGCTGGATCCTGGCAGCATTGAAAGGTGGGCATAGCTTATCTCTGACAGCCTCACAGTCACCACACTTTTAGCTCTAAGTGAAGAAACATGACACGAGCTCAGGTAAAACAGGCTGGGAGGGAGGAGGCACAGCTGTGGCAGTGCGCGGTAAATTAGCTCCGCAGAACCAAGCATGGGAGACAAACACAGTGGGCCTTCTGGAAAATGGAACCGGAGACTCAAGCGCCAAGCCTATGCACAGGTTGACGGGTCCTAGCTCCTCCCTCATCTCGGCGTCCTCCTCTCAACCTTCTCATCAGCCTCAGTGGCTCCCTTCCCCAACTCCCTTTTGACCTTTCAGCTCACACAGCCAGTATTGAGTGTAGTTTTCCTCTGGCCTCCTTCTTCACATAGGGGCATAATGATAATCTGGTACAGCCCTGGCTCTGGGTCGGTGTATCTTGGGTCGGATGGCCACACGTAACCATTGCTGTGTCCCAG
>RJWT010053694.1:0-10384 GCA_004365215.1 Cuniculus paca | reverse complement strand
TGCTAATTACCTAGACCTGGTCCCCTGCCTGTCCCGAGGAGGGGAGGAGTTGGCCCGTATGACCCAAGAGTCAGAAAGGTCTGATGCACGAATAAAAGCAGAAGCATTATTTCTGGAAGAAGCAGAAAGGGGCTGGGGCAAAAGCAATGGATATGTGGAGGGGCCTGGCCCAGAGAGGGTCCCCCTGGGGGCCGGAGCATCAGGGGCAGCACAGGGGCCCCAGGGTTGTCTGTCTCCTGCTCTACCTTCTCTCCAGTTTGGGGGAAGCTGGAGGAGCCCCACCCCACCCCCACAGCCTTCATTTGCAGTTCTCATCTTGTGTTTTAATTAGTTTTGCTCCTAAAGCTGATTACAGTGCAATTTTTTGCTGCCTGCCTGCCTACAAATTGAGTCAGCACCAAGACAAAGAATCACGCTGGAGGAATCTGCCCTGCACAGGCAATCTGGTGCACTGACATCTTTAAAGATGGGGAGAGACAGAAACCAGGGAGGGAAAGGCCGAGGGCAGGGAAAGGTTGGACGTAGAGAAGCAGAATGCGTGGCATGTAAACAGCCCCCCAAAAGTGCTGTCACTGTCCCCTACTGCAGGGCCCTCTTCTGGATTCAGCAGCCTGGGGCAGGGCTCCAAGTCCTAATGAGAGCGCTACAGAGAGCACTTCTCAGAAAGTGTCAAATGGTTCCCAAATGCGGTGAACCGTGGATCTTCTGGGAGGACTTGGATCCTCCCACATCTGTCTGCTGCTGGGGGAAGTTGCTGTTCACACACATAGGCCGAGGCTGGGGCCGGTTTTGGGTAAAAAGACAGAGGTTGGCATCTACTTGGCCCTGAAAACAGATGCCTCTAAAGCAACGTTAAGTTCCTAGCTTTCCTCCAGAGCTGGGATCAGCAAATTTTCTTTGTCAAGGGCCAGCTGGGGAATATTCTCAGCTTTGCAGGCCATCTGAATAGAACCACTGTACCACTGCCGCATGAGAACAGCTGCATATGTCCCTCTGGAAACAAACGTGCATGCCTGTGTGCCAATAAAACTTTATTTACAAAAAACAGGAAAGGCTAGTGTTGATAAAAATTTTTTCAACTCATGTGATGATCAATCTTGGTTATCAACTTGATTGGCTTGAGAGATGCCTAGATTAGTAAAGCACACTTCTGGGTGTGTCTTGGCAGGTCATGGAGGCATGACCTTGAGGACTCTATCTGGGACTTTCTCTCTGGGACCTTCCCCTACCCTCTGTTTCCTGGGCACCATGAAGTGAGCAGTTTTGCTCCACAATTCATGATGTTCTGCCTCACCTCAGACCCACAGCAATGTAACCATCGACCATGGACTGAAACCTCAGAAACCATGAGCCTAATAAAGCTCTCCTCTCTTAAGTTGTGTCAAGTACTTTGTCTCAGCTACAGAAAGCTAACACACCTCATTTAAACCAAAGAAATTGTAGGGAAGTTCCTGGGGGTTATGGCTCAGTGAAGAGCCCTTGCCTAGCCTGTGTAAGCCCTGGGCCTCATTGCCAACGCTGCAAAAGAAGAGGAGGGAAGCAAATTTGTGGAAATGGTTAACAACCTGAGTCAGGAAACTTATTTTTTTTTAAACCGACTTTATGAAGTTATCATTTGTGTACAATAAAATAGACATTTAAAGGGTAAAGTTGAGCCTGGTATAGAGGCAGGAAGATAAGTTACAGCCCAACCTTGGCTACAGTGTGAAACCATTTCTCAAAAAATAAAAAATAAGGAAAGGGTACAATCCAATCAGTCTTGCCCACCTTCCTGCCAAAATGCAGAGCATGTCCTGCCCTTTGCAGTGGATCCTGTCCCACCTGGCCCAGCCACCTGCCACGCTGTGTGCTGATACTCTCCTGTGTCTTAGCCTGGCTGGGTCCAGAGCTTCACTGGACATGCGCAGCATGTATGCTTTTGGTCCAGCTAGTAGAGTTTGAGCCCTCTCATTTCTTTAAGGGACCTGTTTGGTCACCTTTGTGACCTTAAACAATATCTGTGTGCTCTTTGCCACTCCTCCATTCAAAAAGGAAACAGGAGACTACTTCCTCTGCCCTCGAATGTGAGTTGAACTTGGTGACAGGAACAAGATGTGGTGCAAGTGATGGGATGACTTCTATGATGGTTCACAGCTTCTGGTTCCACTGACTTCTCAGCAGTCGCTCTCTCTGGAGAAAGCCCATTGCCATGCTGTGAGCACACTTGAGCAGCCCCAAGGAGGGACTCAGAGGACACTGAGGCCTCTTGTAGCAACCAGGTTGATTCGCCAGCATAGGAGAAGTGCATGCTCCAGGCCCTATCCGTCCGCAGGTAAGTAGAGCCCTGGGCAGCATCCTGATTGCAATACCAAGGAGGACCCTGAGTCCAGCTAGGCAGCACTGGAATCTCTGACTCACTGAAACTAGGAGAAGACGTGAAAGTTTATTGCTACTTTTAAGATTGGGAGTGATTTACTGTGCAGCAGTAGATTACTAATACAATCACTGACACATTGACCCTGTCAATCCAAGATATCACCTACCCACCCATCCATCTACTCATCCATCCACTGACTCATCCATCTACCCACCTATCCACCCACCTACCCATCCACCCACTCACCCATTCATCCACCCATCTACCCATTCTTCCACCCACCCACCCATCCACTCGATCATCCATTCACCTACCCATCCATCCACCTACCCATCCATCCATGTACCCATCCATCCACCCATCCATCCACTCACCCATCCATCCACCTACCCATCCATCCATCTACCCATCCATCCACTCACCCATTCATCCATCCTTCCACCCATTCTTCTACCCATCCATCCATCCACTTGCTCATCTATCCATCTACCCATCCATCCACTCATCCATCCATCCATCCATCCTTCCACTCATTCTTCCACCCACCCATCCATCCACTCGCTCATCTATCCACCTACCCATCCATCCATCTACCTATCCAGTCACCCATCCATTCATCTACCCATCCCTCCACTTACCCATCCACCCATCCAGCATCTACCTATCCATTTTCTCATTCTACAAATATTGAATTATTTAACAACAAGGATTTAACAGCTAACACTTCCCCCCTATGGACCATTCTCATCTAAGCAGTTCCTTTTATTCACATCTCTGGCATACCCACCCTGCAAATCAGTCACCTGCCCCTGGTCCTATGGCCAGTAGTGGCAGAGTCACATTAGAACCCAGGGCCACCATGCTCATCACTGCACTTCCCCTGCACCCCAGCCTGCCCCAGAGCACCTGTGGGCTCACCCACTTCTATGTCTGTCACCCTGCAAGGCCTGTGCTCTCCACGGCTGCGACTAGATCTTTTCTGGCTGAGAAGTCCTAGGTCTAGAGCAGGACCTCAACAGAGGTGTGTTGACTGGCTGACTGACTGACCTGAGGGAGGGATGGGTGCAGTGTGCCTGGCCTATGTCAGTCCAGGGCACCCTGAAGATCAGTGAGCTGGCCCTCTGCTCCAGATGCCCTGGCCCAGCTTCTGCTCCAAGCAGGGCTGAGAACTACCGCGGCTGGCCTGGCCTGGGTTGAGGACCTGCTCTGTTTACCTTGGAAGGCCCGGCTCTTTTGTAACACTCACTCATTGTTGCTGGGAGCCCAAAAATACTTTTATTAATGGAAAAACAAGGATGGCTCCACAGAGAAATATTTTGACAAGCGCAGAGGAGCGGGCGGGAGGGCTGGCGCATATCCTCAGGAAATGTGGCTTTCTTATCTTCCTCGGGGAGGCAGCGAGGCTGCGGTGCTCAGGTGGCTCCTGCAGGGTGGCCCCCGGCCCCTGCCTACCTGGCACGCAGCTCCAGTCTGACCCTGGCTCTGGTCACCATCACAGGGGCAAAAGAAGGCTCGGCTTCCCGCATCCCCTGCGCTCCTGCGGCGTCTTCCCGCCTCCCTGGACATTCGTCACCACAGTTCCCAACCAGACGGAGGGCAGTGGAAAGGGTGCCCCCTGCCGCCGCACTCCTGGAGCCCCGGGCTCCTCACATGTCCGCTGCCCTTGTACGCACTCGTTCGCTCCCCACAGTGGCTCTCCCACTGTTTCTTTTATTTCCATCTTATGGTTAAAGCAACTGAGGCACAGAGGTTAAGCAGGCCACAAAGATAGGGAGAGGCAGAGCTGGGATTTGAACCCAGGTCAGCTGGCCCTAGAGCTCGAATCAAGCTCGACTATGATTTCTTTTCTAAAGTATCTGTCTGTGGGACTCAATGTCTTCATACTTGATGACTCCCCATTACTCTTAAAATAGAATCCTTACTGGTTTAGCCAGAAGTCTAATTTTTGCCCAAACAACAGGGGCATAAATAAATTAGATATTTATTTCCCTCTTATGAGAGAATCTGGGTTGGAGACCTAGGGTTGCTGTAGAGGCTCTATGATCATTAGAGACGTGAGCACCTTCTGCATGGCGGTTCTGTCTTAAGACCGTTTCTGCTTCATGGCCCAAGATGGCTGCTGGAGTACCTACCATCAAATCTCCATGTTAGCCAGAAGCAGAGACTATGCCCCGCCTCTTGGAGGATTTGATTCCAGTCCATTCCACCATGTGGCCAAGGATAAGTCAGGTATCTTCTCTGGTTATCTGGGAAAAGCCAAAACATTCAAACTTTTTTTTTAAAGGCTTCAATGATTAGACAAGTTAACACGTGTCAAACACTTGGAATGGGGCCGTGTGTAGTGGAAATGGTCTGCTCATTTTGGTGACTCTTGCTCTCCGTGACGGATTAGCTGTCACTGATCTTGCAGGCTGTGGTGCCACATCTTGGCTTTGCTCCGTCTGCTGACCCCCGACTCCCTTGCACAGAGCGCCTCCAAAGACGCCCACTGCTTGTCTCATTCTCCCAGCAGCCAGTGCAGGGTCACAGCAGCTGCCCAGAGAGCTTTTCAGACTCCAGGGGGATGACGGTGCTGGTCATGTCGATTTCCAGTCGTGACAGTGTCCCCTCCATCTTGCCATCTAGCCGCAGGTTTCACCAAGGCAGCAGCTGCACCTATTTCGCTCACAGCCATAGCCCCAGTGCCCAGAATATCGTACACCTGTGTCAGTGTTTGTTGAATGAACCAAAACAAGCAAACAAAAAAAATGAAGATGATAGTGCATTTCAGTTTTAAAATTTAAGGAGGAAAACTCCAGTCCTAGGCTCCTTGGGTTTATTTCTTTAACAAAAGAAAAGCTTAGGTCTCACACTTGCTTCAGCTGCACACAGCTGCAAAGGAGATCCAGCCCCGCCTCCTCCCTTTGCCACAGGAGCCCGGGGATCGCAGCCCCAGAGCCCAGCCAGTTCTGCGCTCCACGTCAGCGCTCCGGCTTCTAGGAAAGCCGCCCAGCCCAGGCCTGGGCATTCCAAGGGCTGCCGCTGGCCTCCCCGCATCCTAGCCCTGCAGGCCTGGAGTGCGGCGGGGGAAGCTCCTGTCAGCAGCTCCATGAGCTGGCGGGGCCAGCGGCCTTCCCTCCACATGCCTCGGAAACCTCCCTGTGGGGTCACATTCCGGCCTGGGGGACCCTGGGATTACCGAGGTTCTCGCTGGCAGCCAGGCTGATTAGGAGGTAGCAAGATTCAGCACTTCTGGGTTGGAAAAAGCAGAGCCGAGGATTATTTTGGGAACAGTCAGTCATGAGAAGCCCCAAGTGCAGATGAGGGAGCTATTAAAAGCAAGACAATATATTCTGAGATGGGCCAGGCAGGGAGACACCTAGCTTGCTGCTGCTGCTGCCGCCGCAGAACCCAGAGTTCTTTCCAGATGAGGCGAACCTTTCCATCGCTGGGGCTCGGGGAAGGCCTCCCCAGCTGCCAGCCACCACTGGTTCCCTGGGCCTGGCCAGCCCCAGCTGAGCACCTCAGCCACCTCCTCGGCCACGTGACGGGTGGGGGACCTCCTCAGCCAGCTGAGCAGGTGGCCTGACTCTGTCTGCCAGTCTGTCATTCATTCAACAAACACTCACTGGGCCTGGAAGTTTTCCACTGTCCAAATTCATGATCTGTTGTTTACTACTCAGTTACGTTGAGTCTCTATGCCTCAGTTTCCTCAAAACCTACAAAATGAGGGTAATAGTAGCCATCACCTCAGAGAGTTACAGTAAGGCCCAAATGACAGTCTGTGTGGAGGGACTTCAAGAGAGCCAACCAGAGCCACTGGTGGGCAGACATGAGATAGGGCTGTTTACTGAGGACCCACCAGTTCCAGACCTTGTGCCAAGTCCCAAAAAAGACAGACATGGCCCTGTTTTCCTAGTCTAGTGGGGAGATGAGTCACAACCAAATAAACAAAACGGATGAGACAATCTCATATTCTGTTATTCACTCAACAAACATTTTTGAGGTCCAGCCATAGGCCAGGCATCATTGTAGGTACTGAGGATAACAGTGAACCAGACGAAGACCCCCGGCCTTGTGGAGGTGGCAGTTTAGTTGGAGGCAGGTGAGGTGCGCACTGCACAAATGGGGACAGTGATCAGCGCTATGAAAATGTTTTGGGGTGTTGTGAATTGGATTTGTGGGGTAGGGATGAATGTCAGGGCAGAGGTGCCTGTGTCACAGCTGAAGATTGTTGGAAGCCTTCATAGGGTGACCTGTGAACTGATGCAGGGCCCAAGGCAGGGATATGGGAAGGCCAGGAGGCCATAAATTGGGTGGAGTTGGGGAGATGCCATCGGGCAGGTAGGAAGGGCTGGCCTAGGACCATTATGTTAGCCTTCTGTGGCTTCTGCCACACTTGGTGACTTAAAGGAGCAAGCATGTGTCACAGGCCCAGTGGTCAGAAGCAGCTGCTGGTGCCCCGAGGTCTCTCCTGAGATGAGCCATGGCTGTGGCCCCCAGAAGGCCACCTGGGCCTTTCACAGTGGTCCTGTGTTCTCATAGCATGGTGCTGGTGCCCAGCGTGCAAGATCCAGGAGAGCAAGGGAGAGACCACAGATCTTTTATGACCTGGCCCAGAAGCCCCGCCCATTGCCTGCACTATCCCTGCCTTACCCAGTGGGAGGGGGGCCCCCAGAGGAGAAGCTCAGAGACAGGCAGCCTGGGCCTGTGGCCATGGCCACTATGGTGTGGAGACTGTGTTGTGCTCTTGGAGGATGCAGAACCTCTGCACAGTGTTTGGTTGGCCTGGGTGCTTGCATGATGGATGTGTGCAGTGGCAAAATGATAGTAATAGCAGGCTCCATTATCAGGTGCTTACTGTGTACCAGACACAGCAGCATCAGACCATCCTGTCCCCCTCAGAGGAACTAGATGTCCATCACGGGGACTTCCCGGAAGAGGCATGGGGAGGAGTCTGGGGGTGGCAGGGGAGAGACAGTAGCCTGGTAAAGGCCCAGAAGTGCAGGAGGATGGGAGAAGCGGGCAGGGGGCGCTGCAGGTATTTGAGTCCCTGGGCATCTGAGGTGGGTGCAGGGAGTGGGGAGCTGCTGGGGAGGGGTAGGTTTTCAAGGCCTGTGTCAGACACACTGAGGACTGGGATGTGTAACCCTGTGCAAGGACTGGATGACAGGTCACACATCCCTGGAGATTACACAGTGAGACAAGGTCATTGGGTCTGCAGGGGACATAGACCCTAGGAGATGGACGGGTGTCATTGCAGGGCCACTCAGGAGGAGACACGGGGAGCCCTGGCAAGGTGGTGGTGCAGGCTGGAGAGGATTTTAGGGCGATCTCTAGGTGCTTGGAGCTGGGAGATGCGTAGGGCTTGGCTCCGGAAGGGAGGAAAGTGTCCCCAGCATGTGCAGCCTACACAGTGGTTCCCGCCGTGCGACTGCTCCCAGCAGATCCCTGGACATTATGATGTCCTCATCGACCAAGTGGAAGGCAAGGAGCTGCTTCACTCACGTTCCCTACCCCATCCCTACCGCTCAGGCCGGGTTAGCACGTAGATCCTTGGTGGGGCATTTTTCAGAGCACTTGTGAAAAATGCTTGAGAGCCACTGTAGCTTCATGGGCAAGAACGCAGGCTCTGGAGCCAGATGGCTTGGGTTCAAATCCCACTTCTGCCACCAACTGACTGTGCGCCTCTGGGCAAGCTTCAGGGCTTCTCTGTGCTGGAGTTTCCTCCTTGTCAAATGATCATCCCAGACTATTTTGAGGGTTCAGTGAATGAATGCTCCTCACATAGCAAGTGCTCAATAAAAGTTGATTGCTATCCTACTTGGGTCAATGAACTTCGCAGCTCCAGGTTGCATACATGTGTGTCGGCCCCACTTCCTGGATTGGAGACACGCGGAAATCCAGACCCACATCAAGCGCCATCCGTGTGTTAGCCAGAAAGGGATCGACAATCAAGGTGACCAACAGGTGCAGAGGTGACACTTGGGCTCTGCATGCAGCCAGGGGATCAGCGAGCCACCCCAGCTAAGCTGCCTGTCCCCTTCCATGTGTCTGGAGTGAACCAGGGACTGGGGGCAGCTTGGCGAGGGGTGTCTTGTAGATGAGGCTGTTGGAGGGGAGAAAATCTAACAACAGGCTTTCCCGGTGACCCCAGGTCTCGCTTAACCAAGTCCCTGCCCCCGCCTGGACTCGTCTCCCCGTGGCTACCTGGACACCTTCTATTTGCTTTGATTCTGTTCCTCTTCTGCGTTCTCCTCACATGCTGGTGAATCCCCACTCCAGCTGAGGGCCTCTATTTTTGGGAGTTTTCGTGGATAATTTAGTGGGCGGAAGCTCTCCACCCACCCCCCTTGGAGCATCCCTTAGAAAAAAAGGGAGAGTGCTCCAGAGCAGTGAAAAAACAGTGGGTGGTTCAGTTCAAAAGGACAAAATATTTCTTGCCCTGGCACTGGGAGAGGAAAGAAATTGTCTGAGGAGCTGAAGAACAGCTCAACTGAAGAGCCCAGGCTGCAGCTCATGAGGGCAAATTAGGTGACTCAGCTGCATGGCTCTGGCTCCAGCCCGCGTAGTATTAATGTGCTTTAAAAGGGAAAAACGCTTCGGTGTGACCAAGAGTGGGCTCCATAAAAATGTGGCTAAGGCCGATTCTTCTCGCTTCCAAGAGGCGGCCCCCGCTCTGCAACTCCCGGCACCTGTGGAGATGGGAACGCGCCTCAAAGGCCTGCGCTTGGGTGGGACTGAGTCTAAAATTATCCCCGATAATGAGTCCGCCAGAGGAGCCCGGCAAGCCTGTTTTCTCCTCCCTTTTGGCCTCTAAGACCTCGGCTCTGAGCAGGGCCTTGGGGAGGCAGGGGCTCTGGGGCCAAGAACAAGGGATTTGTTGCCAGAGTTGAGTTCAACTCTGGGCCGGCCGTGTAGTGGCTGTGTGAGCATCAATTCCGGGCCTCAGTTTGCTCATCTGTAAATGGGGTTTATAACACCAAGCTCTGGAGGTGGGCTGGAAGGAGCTCAGTCTTGCAAGGGGGCTTGCTGCATGCCTAGTCACTCAGCCATTGTTCATAAAGCGAAGGGAGGGAGGGAGGTACCAAGACAGCGTCAGACAGACTCGCGCCTGGCTTAGTCACTACTCACGCCCTGACCGTGGGAAGGGTTTTCTTTTTCATAAGGATGTGTATTTTTAACATTTATTAGATGCCTTGCTGTTCTTAGCACTTCAATTAAATAAGCTCATTTAATTCTCACATCAGTTCTGTGTGGAAAGTAGCGATAGAGTCCCCATTTTGCAGAATGGGGACCCGATGATGTGCACAATCTGGTTCTCCCACCTGGGCTGTAGGTCGTCTTGCAAGTTGTCCAAGCCAGGGCTGCCCAGGCGCACTTTCGTGCAGTGGAATTGCTTCATTCTTCGCTGTCCAATTCGGCAATCGGCAGCCACCTTCTGTGGCATTGAAGTACTTGCTCTGTGGCTTGTGTGACCTTTTACTTTTACTGTATCAGGGACTGAACTAGGGCCTTCACGCTGCACTACATCCCCAGCCCCTTTTTTAAAAATCTTGAGACAGGGTTGTGCTAAGTTGTCCAGGCTGGCCTTGAACTTGTGATTCTCCTGTCTCAGCCTCCCAGAATGCTGAGATTAGAGGTGTGTCCTGCTGTGCCCAGCTGATGTTTACATTTTTACATTTTATTGCATTGTTAATTACTTTAAATTATAATAACCACGTGTGGCTAGTGGCAACCATAATTTGACACAGGGCCAACCCCACCCAGACTCACAGTATTACTTCACAAGGGGGTCATGAGCAGAAATGCAGGCATATGACTTGGCCTAGGACCTGGCACATAGCAGGTGCTGAGTTAGGGGTTGCTGTTTGTAGTATGGCTAAGTGTAGTAAACTGTCTTTGGAAGTCCTGTATGGACAGTGGCAAACAAAAGTGGAGTTTCATTCATACCTAGGGTGATCATCTGGTCCCAGCTTGCCTGGGGCAAGCTTTTGCAGCTCGAATCCTAACAGTCCTCGTCTGGGGCCTCCCCGAGTCCCAGACGAC
>RJWT010053693.1:0-10394 GCA_004365215.1 Cuniculus paca | reverse complement strand
AGATGATCACATCTTTACATGCAGAAAAAGCATCTGACAAAATCTAACATTGATTCATGACAAAATTCGAAATGCTTCAAATCTGAAACTTTTTGAGCATCGAAGTTTTGAGTCTTAGATTTTGGATTTTCTGATGGATGCTCAACCTATATGAAGCAAAATAGCCTTTAAGTTATAAAACTTTATTATTAATAAAAGGGTCACTTCATAGTGATAAGGGGCTGAAGTCAGAGAGATCTAATAGTTACAAACATATATACACAAATAACTTCACATTTATAACGATAAAAATGGTAGAGCTAAGGGGCACATTGACACATGCATCAACAAGATGGGAAATTTCCACGTGGCCTTCTCAGTTGTGGGACAAACAGATAATGTGGTAAAGACCAAGATGACTAGACAGTGTATTTTACAATATTCATACATTAGATACATGTAGAAACCTGCGTGCAACAATTAGTACATGAGGGCAAGAAAAACAAGGAAAATATCTAAGAAGAAAGAAGGGGAAAATCCAGACTAGTGGTTGCCTCCAGTGTCAGGTCGGCCAAGGTGGAGTGCAGGGTCGGGGTGCCCAGGGCGTTGGTGGTACTCTGACATTCCAGTGCTTGGGTGAGGTGCTCATTGCATGTGAGTTGTGATGGACTCTAACTGACACCCTCATGTGCATTCCTCATATTCTTTTGTACATATTAAATGCAGTGTAATGTGAAAAATGTGCTGCCCCAATACAGCCTTTATTCTTCAGTGTCGTTCAGACTTTATCTTGATGTGGGAGGTATTCTATTTCCACTCTTATCAGGAAAGACGTTAGACAGTGATTCACGACGCCCTCCTGCAGGCATTCCATTCCAGTTAACCCTCAGCCACATCCATTAGGGCTTTTGATACCAGCAACAGCCCATAAAATGTCAGTGGGCAGTTCGTCACCACCATGAAAGAAAGCTAGGTTTGTGGCTAATTTGTCCTGTCCTCTTAGAAGCTTAGACGAGGATTGTCTTTCATGCTTCACTCTCTTTTGCCTTCAGTTACAGCACCACTGAATTATATGAGGTTATACATGAGTGCCTGTGTATTTTACAAATGAACAAGCAAGCAAAAGTCTGCTGTAGGGTCAGATGTGTGTTCTGCTTCCAAAGAGCTCTAAAGTAGAAAAGTCCACATTTGCCCCTTAGGTTGATTCTGAAATTCAACACACTGAAAAGCAGGATTTTATAGTTTTTGTACTGACATTAGTAAGCCTTTGAGTTGAAATAGTACAGAAATTTTAAACTGAATAACTTTTATGGCCTTGGACCTTATTTTAAGGTAAACTTTGAGTTCTATACTTCATTTTTAACAATCTCACATTTAAAAGAACGTTTGTGAAAAGGAAGGTGTTGAATTCTCATTTCTTTGCTTAACAAATTCACTTTGGGCATTTACAGTATGAAAGATAGGCACTGGAAGATGATGCTAACTTTTACATTTTTTTGCTTTTCATTTCAAAATAATTTCAAGCTTGCAAAAAATAGCACAAAGAGTTCTCATGTACCCTTCACCTTGATTCCGCACATGTTGTTTCTTAACTAGAATAGAACAATAAAAATCTGAATGTTAACATTACATTATTATGTAACCCATGGACATTAAAGCAAATCTCATCAATCATTCCAATAATATCTTTTTTTTTCTGGTCCAGGACCAATTCCATGGTTGCATGATATATTTAATTTCTATGTCTTTCTCATCAGTATCCTTTAGTTTGGAATTGATTTTTTAGTTTGTCTTTCATGATGGTGGCACTTTTAAAAAGTATAGGCCAATTGTTTTGTAAGATACACTTTAGTTTGAATTTGCCTGCTGTTTCCTCATGATCGAACTCAGGTTATGCCTTTCAGGAGAATCCCGCAGCAGTGGCCTTCTGTCTTTCTCCGCACATCATATCCAGAGCACATGATGTCAGCTTGTCAATTATTATTAATGACATCAGCTTTAGTCGCTTGATTAGAGTAGTGACTGCCATGATTCTCCAATGTAAAGTTGTTGTTTTTCCCTTTGCACTTAATAAGTGTCTTGAGGGGAGATACTTTGAAACTACAGGAACATCTGATTTTTTTTTATACTTTCGCCTTCTAATTGACCATCCACTGATGATTTTTGCCTATAACAATAATTATTGTGGTATTTGAAAATGGTACCTAATTCCATCTTTCTTTCATGTCTTTTATTTGGAATCTTATGATGAAGAGTTCTCCTCATCCTCTATTTACTAATTAATTTAGAAAATTCTATCATTACAGACTCTCAGATGTCTTTGTAGTTACATGGGTAATACTACATTACTATCATTATTTCGTTGTTTAAATTATTTGAGTATTCACCATAGGGAGCCTCTTCATCTTGGCTCCTAGGACAGTTAATCTGGATGGCCAAGTTGATTGACTTGAGTGTTGCCTACAGGATTAGTAAAGCACATTCCTGGGTGCATCTGAGTAGGTCATGGAGGTGTGGTCTTGGGTGCTGTGCCTGGTCCCTGGCCCTTTCCTTTCTGGGACTGCTCCCCTGTTCTGCTTCTTGGTCACCATATACTAAGCAACCTTTTTCTACTATGCCCCTCTGCTAGGATGTTCCTGCCTTGGAGGCAGCCAACAATGTATCGAGCTCTCTGAAACCATGAACCAAAAATAAAACTTTTTCTCCTTTTAAGTAGTGGGTGTTACATATGTTATACCAACAATATGAGAGCTGCCCAATACAGAAAATTAGTTCTAGAGAGGTAGAATCATTGCTGTTACTGAACCTGACCGAAGGTTTAGAAGCCTTTGGAACTGGTTTATGGGAGGAACTTGGAAAGGCCTGGAGATGGGTCTAGAGAAACCCTAGAGTGCTATAATCAAAGCCTGATGGACAATTCTGGTTGGAGCTAAGAAAATCAGAATGCTAATAGGAACATGAAAAGTAAAGGCCAAGCTCATGAGGGTTCGGTTGGGAATGAGGCTTGTATTGGGAATTGGACTAGAGTCCATGAATATTACACTCTGGTGAAAATTTTTCTACATTTTACCCATGTCTTGAGACTTTGCAGGCTGAGTTCAAGGGTAGAAGCCTACTTGATCTGGCAGAGGAAATTTCAAGGCAGCCTATCATTCAGGCTGTGACATGGGTACTCCTGTCTGCTTCAGCCAAATGTATAATGAAAATTGGGAGCAAAAAGCAGAGCAAAAGTATTTGAAAAATAGAATTTGTCCTGAAAAGAAACACTTTAAAGTCAGGGCCAAAGAGGTGGCAAAAGATGTCAGTGCCATTAAAAGAAACCAAGTCCTTTGAACTGAGATAAGAAGAAAGATGCCTCAAGGACATCTCAAGAATCAGCAACTTGTCACCCTTTTCAGATTCAAGAATGCAAAAGTATAAACCTTTAATTTGAGAAGAAAATCTCTGGGCTCCTAAGGAATTGGCTCCCTAGGACTCATTTTATCAGGCCATCCTGCCACTCAGAGGCTGCTGCTGTCCTGTTGCGAGGGAACTCAGCTACTGCCCATGTTGGCAGCAGACCTTGGCATCCTCCATGTGATGCTGGTTTTCAGGTATGCAGAGTGTGAGAGTTGTGGGATCAGGGAGGCTTCCACCCAGATTTCAAAGGAAGACCTGGGAGGCCAGCTAAGGACCTCTGAGGGAGTAGTGTATGAAGCTGTGGGAAAGAAGCCGAAAGTGCAGGGAAGACCCCAGCAAGTTGGAGATGCCAGGAGCATAGACCATCTGCTGAGAAAAGCCACAGACAGTGCATGATGCCTGCCCAGGAAAGAGGCTGTGTGGGCTGCAGCTGGCAAGGCCATAGTGGTGAGGCTACTCCTGTAGAATGCACACTTCATCGCTGTGTGCCTTGGCATGTCTGGCGTGGAGCTACAGACCTGATATTTGTCCTGCCTGGTTTTAGTCTTTTTTTGGTTCTGTTCTTTTTAATCCCCCTGCTCTTTCTTGTGGGGATGGGAATGTCTATCCTGTGCAGTGGCATTTAGGCAATGTTATTTTAGAATTAAGTAACTTTGTTTTTTTACTTTTCAGGGGTGCACTGATGAGCATTTTCATTGAGTCTCAGAAGAGACTTTTGTCTTGGACCTTTGGAAATGTTGGAACTGTTGAGACTTTAGGGAAGGAATTAGTACAATTCTGGCTGTGTGTAGTGTAGTTGTGCCATGTTAGACAGAAGTATGACTGGGTGTTTACCTGCAGATTAAGTGTGGTCTAAGGAGATGTGTTAGGGTGTTAAGCTGACATGGCATGGAATGTGATAGTTAAACTGGTGTGCCAATTTCATTGGCTTGTGAACGTCTTAGGGGGTTAGTAAAGCACACTTCTGTGTGTGTCTGCATGGGACACGGAAGCATGACCTTGGGCACCGTATCTGACCCACTTCCAGTCTGGGGCTGTTTCCCTGCTCTTTGGCCGCATGGACTGAGCATCTTTGCTCCACCATACCCTTTCTGCCATGTTTCCACCTTAGAGCCAGCAAACCATGGACTGAATCTGTGGGAACCATGAGCCAAAATAAACCTCTGATCCTTTAAACTGTGGGTTCACATAGTTTGTCTTAGCAGTGGGAAAGCTCACCAACACAACTCCTGTGTCTTTTTATAACAACCCCATCAATTTTTGATTTACTTGATTTCTGGCACTATCATGTTCCAGGTCTAATCTTGTACTTTTTCTGCTGCAACCACAAAATAAACCATTTCTCTGAGAAGATTTGGTCAGACAAAAAATGATGTAGATAGAATTGAAACTCTTTGAGATTGTTCCAAGAAGTGAACTGAAAATGTTCATGTATTGTGGATGTGTGTGCTCCCAGGTATCAGCAATGTAATTGGTATCATTTTTTAAAATGTCAAATTATATCCAAGAGTGGTAGCACACACCTGTCACCTAAGCACTTGAGAGACTGAGGCAGGAGGATTGCTGTGAATTCAAGGCCCGCCTGGGCTACATGGTGAGCTCAAGGCCCGCCTGAACAACATAGTGAGAACCTGTCTAAAAACAAAACAAAACAAAACAAAACAAAACAAAACAAAGTGACACATTACAAAACTGAGTCTAATAACATAACAGAAAAAAACAACATTTTGCATACCAGGAAAAATAGTCATTGTATTTACCACCCATTATGAAGGGCTCTTTTAAAGTTTTTTTCAAAAATTTTAACTTTTGTTTATTTTCCTAACAAATTCTAGAAAGAAGAACAAGCAGATGATGAAAATGTCAAAATAATAATTTAATAATTTAAATAATTTTTTGCATATTTTCCTGGTTTGGGGGTATCGTGAGCTGAAGTGGTCAGTGCCTTTGAGTGCGGCTGACTGTGTCCAGCTGTTGTTGGTTGAGCTGGGAACACTTCCTTTGCTATAAACATAGATTCCAGGTTAAAACACTTCTCTACTAGGTTACACCTCATCAGGACTTCCGGTTTTTCTTGCATGTACATTATCACTATGCACTCCTATGGAAAAGTTTGGAGGCTCATAACTTAGTAGAAGATGGCAAGTCTTTATTTTGTAAGTCCAAAAATATTTTCACTTTCATTTAATTTCATTTCAATTTTATGAATGTTAAATTAATCAACCTAATGAACCTTCTTTTATTTTTATACCTCTGTCCCTCAAATCATGCATATACATATGTATGTATATCTCCAGCATTTGTTAATATATGAGTCATATCAAATAAATTTTTACTCGCAAGTATCAAAGATAAAAGATGTGTCACATATCCTACTAAAACAGGATGGGCCAGGGCCTTGTTGAAAAGTATTAAATGATGAAATGCTTCCTGCTGAATGACTAATGGGTTAGATAATCCTGTATCCTTTGGTCTTTATAAATATACAGTTGACTCTTTGATTAGAGTTTGAGAAAATGGATTTTTCCTATAGACTGACAGCCCACTATTTTGCTTTTATAGTCAGTTTGACCCCCTAGTAGTGCCTTAAGTGCTTCCGTCTGCTTTCTCACCATCTAAAAACTGTGCGGTGTCTTTCTGTGTTCATTTCTCTATTACATTATAGACAGAAAACTTAAAATAATGAATTCATAACTGTGTTCAATGAAAGCTAAACATAAGGTGGCAAAGATGATGTCTCTGAACTCATTTTATACCTTCTTGAAAGATGAGGTACTTATACACCATTAGGAGAGTAAAGAAAGATCTATTAGCAGTGACTTATTTATTAAATTTTGTAGTTGTTTTTGATTTCCTGTTATTTTGTTTTTGAGTCCTCAGGATTACACCTGGACCCTTGGCGTTGATCCACATCTTCAGTACTTTTGCATTTTTAAAATTTGAGACAGTATTTCACTAAGTCATTAGGGTTTTTTTGCTGGGGTTGAATTTGGAATCTTCCTGTCTCAGCTTCCCAGAGTGCTGGAATTACAGCTGTGTACCACCACACCCAGATTTATTATAAATTTTAAATCATAGTTGGAAGTAATTGATGAGTGATCATTAATTAATTCCTAGGATGGTGAACTAGCAAAATGTTTCAAGATACAGAAAATGTAAGATCATTTACTTCCATAATGCATGTTAGATTTCAAAAAAATAGTCAGTGGGCTTAAATATTAATGATAAGAAAATGAGTTTTATCTAATTAAACACAAGTAATTTTTCTCTTTGATCTTTGGCAGACCTCTAAGAAATATTAAGGGTTGTGAAATATCTTCATAAATAGAACTGCTTTACAAAGAAACTTAAGAACTAAAATTGGGTTTGGTGGACCCTGGTGTTGTTGCAAAGGTTAAGAAGCCTGGTTCAGTCATTTAATGAATAAAAGGTGCAAGGAACACTGAAAAGACCTCTTTTTCCTTATGCTTGGTAATCCCCAGACCAGACCCCCGAAGAAGCAAGCGCACCTCTTAATTTTCTTTTGTTGCTGGGAGATCATACTATGTTTTGGGGAATGAGCAGACATGTTGTCTGTTCTCTGTCTAGAAATACTAGGTATTTATTGGGTAAAATAATATAGTGAGCTTATTGTATTTTAAACTGTACAGCGTTACACAATTACAAGGCCTGTGTGTGTGCTTAGTACATTTATATTAAGTATTGTACAAATATAAGATCTTTTCTTTTTTTTTAAAAACCTTCAGGGGCCAGGCATAGTAGCACATACCTGTAATCCCAGCACTCAGGAGGCTGAGGCAGGAGGATTTCTGAGAGTTTGAGGCCAGCCTGGGCTATACAGTGAGACTTTGTCTCAGAAAGCCAAAAAAAAAAAAAGTCTTTAGGAAGAGAAGATTCTGGTTTAATGAGTACCTTCTTCCACACAGGCTCATTACTTTAACAAATCGAAGGGGAAAATGTGAACAGAAAGTTTTGGGATACTTTCTAGAATTTGGAATTAGGTGTAGACTTATTTAACTTCACTTATGATTATTAAAAACTAGCAAGTAGTAAGAAATAAATTTATCATTGTGTTTGTCCTAAATTGTCTGGATAACTGGTTCTCGAGTTCAGAAACTTTCATTGTGATGCCCTCACTTTTACAGAGTAAAATATCTTTGTGTATTTTTTGAGTTTCATAGTCCGAAAATTCTTACTGCAGTTTGGTTTTCTCTTTCAATGTCAACAAAAATTTAAAAAATTTCATTACATAACTTTCCCGCCTCCTTTAACTTGTTCATTAAAATCTTATGATGATAACTTGAGTAATCATGAATTATGAATCTCCTTACCATTTTAACACAGTCTCCACTTCGTGTGTAAGAAATTTTGCTTCTTAAGGAGTTTTAGGGAGACTAATTTGAAAGTTGTACCCCTTCCCTTTGCTCACCGGCATAGCCCACTCGGCAAAGCCAAAGAAACCTTAGATGTATGTGTGACACTTAACGCGCTGCTTAGTTTGGTCCGAGGAGCTGCCCGGCTTAGGATCTGATGTGAATTAAGTGGCAAATGTTTATTCCAGCACCAGTCGCTTCCAGTGGTGACTGCAGTGTGAGCCACCTCCGAGCCCTTGTGGACCCTGGCCAGAGCTCGGACTGTCCAGGGCTGTTTTCCAGCCTCTCAGCGTGGTTCGCACGCACGTGAGACCCCGACCTCGCAGGCTGACTTGTCTCTCACTGCTCGAGATGGTCACTGAGTTCATAGTAAGAACTGAGTCAGCCTTTGGATGACTTTGAAGCAAACACATCCTAGAGGGAGTTCGTGAACCGGGAATGAGGCTGGCCTGCATGCTCCCCATTCCACACTTTATGATAAGACCTTCCTCGTTTAATGACCTCTGCCTGGGGAATGAGGGTCAGGACCTACAGCTGAGGTGCGCTGTCCAGCTTAAAACCTGCGTTGGGACTTTCGGCGCAGCAAAGTGAGTGGCAGTGTGGCCTTTGGTGGCTTCTGCAGTGCAGTGCTGTAATCTGTGTGGCCTGGGCCGTACAGTGCGTACTGCAGTCTTATGTCCCGTTGTGTACTACCGTACTGCTTGGAACAGTTGTGCACGTAAAAGCAGAGGCATCCGGTTGGAGTTTCTTTTGACCATTTCTTTGTCTGAATATTGAACTGTGCACACCATACACGATTCCTCGTGAGCAGCCAGCTCCATCAATGACCGGGTCTTAGGAACAGAACTTGGTGCTTAAATGAAGGGCGTTAAAAGGCGCCCGCCCGCACAGGGCTGGTGTCCTTGCAGGGGTGCTTCGTGCTGCTCGGTCCTGGACTGGCTTCCGAACCCTGTGTCACGGACCTGCCCTACTGTCTTCTCTTTCAGATCTTCATTGACAATGAGTGGCAGCACTCCGAGAGTGGGCGGGTGTTCCCGGTCTACAATCCAGCCACGGGAGAGCAAGTGTGTGAGGTCGAAGAAGCAGACAAGGTACGGCTTCTCGGACAGGGCGGTGACAGCGGGGCAGCGTGCACACTCCCCTGAGGCTGCTGCCTGGCATAGGCACTGCTTACTTTGCTAAATTTTTATATTCACTGATGCATATTTGCAGTACCACAGTCCTCCTGGGCAGTTGATCTGTGTATGCAGTGCATCTTCGCTCTCTCTTCTCTTCTGCATCTCTTCTCTTTCTCCCTCCCCTCATCTCTTGGAAAAGATCTATCTCCCTGCTTCTTATTATTTATCTTTTATTTTGCTTTTTATTTATATTCTGGATTTCTCTTACAAGAAATGCATGTGATATTTATGCTTGTGCTTCTGATTTATTTCACTTAACATTTTGGTCTCCAGATGCATCCGTTTTCCTATATGTGACTCAGGTTTATCCTTCTTGATGGGTGAGTAGTGTTCCACCGTGTGTGTGTGTGTGTGGTCATTAGTGAAATGCAAATTAAAACAACACTGAGATTCCATCTTACTTCAAAAAGAATAGCTATCATCAAGAAGTCAAATAATACCAAATCCTGGTGAGGCTGTGGGAAAAAGAAGCCCTTCTACATTGTTGGCGAGACCGTAAACTAGTACAACCGCTGTGGAAATCAGAGAGTGCCAAAAAGCTTAAGCCAGAAATTCCATTCGGCCCAGCTCTTCTCTTTCTAGGTATCTTCCTAAAAGAATTAAAGGCGTCCCATCGCAGCGGCGCATGCACCCGCAGCACCGTTTAATAACTGACTCTTTAAAGCAGTCTCCGCGTCCATCGAGATGGGTGTGCCGGTTACACACTGGCGCCCCTGCTTGCCGGAGCCCGTGCCTTTCCTGTGCCTGGAGTTCGCTGTCCTCCCTTGGGCCTCTCTTCCCTCGCAGGCAGACGTAGACAGAGCCGTGCGGGCAGCGCGCCTGGCCTTCTCCCTCGGCTCGGTGTGGAGGAGGATGGATGCGTCAGAGAGAGGGCGTCTGCTGGACAAGCTGGCAGACTTGGTGGAGCGAGACCGAGCGATTCTTGCAGTAAGTAGCCTAAGAAGGCAGCATGCCTTTATCCCGAGTTCACTTTTCTGCTGGAATTGGGATTCCCCGTCTTTCTGAAAGCATGCCATGAAGCAGAGCTGGGGGGAACGCTAGTGCATGCATGATTCTTATGAAAAGTGGGAGACAGGAAGGTTTCGGGGGGCAGGTCAGGTAGGGAATTGGGGATCAGCGCAGTGTCTCTTCTCACTGCGTTATGAAGGAAAAGCTGTAGCATTCCATGCCTGGTGAGGATCTTCCTTCCTCGTACCTTCCACCCGCTTGGCCAAGCACAGCCTACCCAACAAGGGGAGGCCCTAAGCCGGCTGCAGAAGACCAATGCCAGGTGCTCCCTGGGGATCAAGGAGGGCGAGCTGCTCTGGACCGAGAATTCTTCCGATGCGGACAGCGGGGTGTGGGCCTCGCGCACATCCTGCTCTATTTGTCTTGTTTTTCTAGACTCTACAGAAAGCAGGGACAGGAGACACCAATATTTTTCACTAAAACATTTTTTGGACATAAAGAGCTGCTCCTGTCCTAA
>RJWT010053692.1:0-10390 GCA_004365215.1 Cuniculus paca | reverse complement strand
CTCATTTTCCTATGCTCCTCTGTTTTTTTAATCTGTGTCTTCTTTAGAGATGCTTAGTATTTCTTTTATTAAGGTTTTCATTTCTTCTTTTACCTGGGATAGAATCTGTGTTCTAATTTCTCTTATAGCTTCATGAAGTTGTTTCTTCACTTCAGTTGACATCACTTCAGACATTTCAGGTGTGTGACTCTCAATCTCCTCCGCGTTTACCTCTTGCGGACTTGTGCTGCCTGGGTGGGAGGCCAGAGACCGCCCTCTCCCTCCTTGTCTTGGCATATTTCTGACTTCCTCCACACACCTGGGTAGTGTGGCCCCTGGTACCCTGGCACTGTCTACAACCTCTCTGAAGCAAGACCATTTGGCCCCTCTGCCCAGTGCTGGCTATGGATATCCGATGGTGGGCGCCTGCAACTCCGCATTGAGCTAGGCACAGACCGACCCAGAGTCTGCACAGGAGCAGACCTGGCCTGGGCCCGTGAATCCAAGCTGGCCAGAAACCCACGTGATGCTTTCTGGAATGCGCACAGGAGCAGAACTTGGTCCAAACAGCTCCCGTGGGTCTGCCTACAACCTGGAGCCACCAGATGACTGTTTGGTTTTCCTGGCCAGTGCTGGCTATGGGTATGTGATGCTGGGTGCCTGTGCCTCAGCTCTGAGCTGGGCACCAGCCCACAAGGGTCCCCAGCATTTGCACGGAAGTGTAACTGGCCAGGGCCTGTGGATCCAAGCTGGCCAGGAACCTACGCAATGTTGTCTGGAACGTGCAGGGGAACTTGGTCCAAGCAACTTTTGCAGGTCCAACCACAACCTGGAGCTGCCGTCAGAAGTGGGTAGCAGTCTTGCCCTGGGTGTATCCTGCCCGACTCCAAGATGGCGCCTGGCCAATCACTCTTTCCCGTGGGGGGATCGAGTCCCCTGCACTCACCACCAGCCAGTGCAGATCTCCATGTCCGCCACTCTCTTTCACCCACATGCCTCTCCACAGAGACCTCTGGGGTTGACCGCGACTGCGACCACAACCACAACTACGACCAACTGTGTATCTGCAGGCTCAGCAGCCCCTCTCACAGGGTAAGTCTGGCTCTAGGCTGAGGCGTTGCCAGCTACCACCTTCTTCTTCATTTAAATTCTTCTTTTTATTCTCTCTGTGGGCTTCAATTTATATTTTAGATTCTTCCTGGGTCCAGGGAACCCACTTCCTTCCTTCTTGTCCTCTCCATGATGTTGAATTCCAGCACCTGAACTGTTTCTCTCAGAGAGACTGTTTACTCTGCTGCTTATTGTTCCGCCATCTTTGATGTTCTCTATGTGGTCTGTTATGGTTACCTTCTTTCACTTATTTTATTTTCAAGGTTCATTCATGTTTAAGCATGTGGTAGCAGTTCATTTACTTTCTAATTGCCAAATATGGTCCATAATATGTATAAACCACATTTACCCATTGATGGGTGATGGTCACTTGGTAGGTTTCACCTTTAACAAATTATAATAATGCTGTGATGAATACTCATGCATAAATTTTTGTGTGGATATATGTTTTCACTTTTCTTAGGTATACATATCTATAAGTAGGATTGCTGGATCACATAATAACTCTATGTATCTGAAACTTACAAGAAATGACAGACTATTTTCCAAAACAGCTGTACCATTTTACATTCCCTAGGTGGTATACAAGGGTTCCAATTTCTCCACATCCTTGTCAACACTTGCTATTATCTGCCTTTTTAAATTGTAGTTACCCTAGTCGGTGTAAAATGGTATCTTCGATCTGCATTTTTGTGATTGCTAGTGATCTTTCCATGTGCTTATTAACCATCTGTATATCTTCTTTACAGAAATCTGTATGCTTATTAGTATCTATGTATCTTCTTTAGAGAAATGTGTATTGTAATTTTTTTTTTTTTTACCAGGAATCGAACTTAGGACCTTGCACTTGCTAGGCAGGCACTATGCCACTGAGCCATATTCCTGGCCCCTGTGTTGTCTTCTTACTATTGAATTTTTAAAAATTCTTTAGCATATGTTTATTAGGAATTCAGTTTTAACCCAATCCTGTCTTAGACTCTGTTGTGTTCAAAGCCACCTTTGTAATAATAAGCAAACTCTAGTGCTCTGATGTTGGTTTCCAAATAACATTTTTAAATAAAAGAAATCAGGATTCTGAGGAGAATGGCTGATTCCAGGAATGGAAGGAAAAAAATACAAAATGATCATAGGAAACCTGTTGTACTACCAGTAATCAAAGATAAATGGGGTCATGTCAGATATCTGAGAGAATTTTAATATCAAAAATAGTAAAAGCAATAATGAATTCTGTTTTCAGTCATGATAGAGAACCTTGTTTGGAATTAGTTCTCCTATTGTGGGTCAAGCATAAAACTTAATCAAATAATAAATTAAATGTTCACATGCTGAACAAGGGGCAGCAAAATACTGTGAGCCCTGGAGAGAGGGAAAGCAATGAAGTAAACACAATCCTATCTTATCATCTGTAGGCATTATCTACACTACAGTGCAAACATATATTATATATGTGTGTGCATATATATATACACAATGTAAACACATCAATGTGTATATATGTATATAAATATATGTACATGAAATATATATTTGCATTATATATATATATGCACTATATATATGTACACATTTGTGTATCTCTTACAGATAATGATTACATCACTGGACTGAAGTAGAATACACATTCGTTACTGTTATACCTGCAGGAATTATCAAGATAGATCATACTCTGGGCCATTACAATAACAAATATAACGCATGTTAATGAACTGAATTAATTTCAGAGTATATCATTTGACCATATAAGAATTAAATTACAAATCAGTAACAAAAAGGTATTTGGAATATCTCTGAATCTTTGAAATGTAAGCAACACATGTTTGAATGTCACAGAAGAAAGCATACGGAAAAATTTTTTAATTGAATGGTTGAAAATACAACATATCAAAATTTGTGGGACACAGCCATTCTCATTCATGGGTTCATGGTCTCTAGCTGTTTTCATATTACAGCAGTAAAGCTAAGTACTTACACAAGAGATTAAACAGCTTACAAAACCTAGAATATTTACGATTTGTCTCTCTATAGAGAGAGTTGGTCAACTTTTGCCTTACTGATAAAAAAAGTGAGGAAAACACATTACCAACATGAGAAATTAATTAGAGGTCACTTCTACAGATCCTACAGACATTAGAAAGATAATAAGGGAATATTTTAAACCATTGTGTCAATGACTTCAGTAATTTAGATCACATGAGTTTCTTAAAATATACAATTTGTAAAATAGATATACAGGTAGTAGAAAATATAAATGACGTAATATATGAAATAGTAAGGAAAATCCTCTCAAAAAGAAAAGTTCAGGTACAGATGGTTTCATCAATGAATTCCACCATATACTTAATGAAGAAATAATACTAGCATTCCCCTCACCCTTTTAATTTGGTCCTGGGGACTGAACTCATGGCTGTCATACTGAGCTATATCTGCAGCCCTTTTTTATTTTATTTTATTTTATTTTATTTTTTATTTATTTATTTTTTTTTTTGTGGCACCGGGGATTGAACTCACGACCTTGCGCTTGCCAGGCAGGCACTTAGACTGCTGAGCTAGATCCCCAGCCCTGTTTTTGAGACAGGGTCTCACTATGCTGTTCAGGCTGGCCTTGAGCTCACTTTGTAGCCCCAGGCTGGTCTCGAACTCACAGCGATCCACCTGTCTCAGCCTCCCTAGTGCTGGGATTAAAGGCGTGAGCCACCACGCCCGGCAGCCCTTTTTTATTTTAGAACAGGGTTCTGCTAAGTCAGCAAATCGCCCAGGTAGGGGTCAAGCTTAAAATTCTCCTGCCTCAGCCTCACAGACTACTGGGATTGCAGGCATGCATCACCATGCCTTGCAATACCAATTGTAATGACTCTTACAGAATACAAAGATTGGGAAAAACACTGCCAAGGATGTGAAATAATGAGAGCTGTGTTGAAAGTTTCAAATAAGGTTAAATGTACTCGTCTATGACCCAACTATTCTGTTTCTATGTAATTGTCCAAAAGAATAAGTACATACCGAGACAAAAAATTTCACCAGAATTAATGATCAATACATCATTAGTAGCAGTTTTATGTAATGAGGAGCTGAAACTGGACACAACTCAGATACCCATTAACAGGTGAATGGAAAAACAAATTGTAACACTGCATATCCAAAAGCATTATATAACTCAACTGTAAAGTTCTGACAAAATCATTGACATAGATAAAACTCAAACCATTATTTTGAGTGAAAGAAGCCTGATACAAGAATATGAACTGTATGATTCTATTAATAAGAGATTCTAGAGTAGGCAAAACTAGCCTACAGTGATGCTGTCAGAACAGTGGTTTCCTGCAGTAGGAAAGAGGAATCTTTTTGGGTAATGGATGTGTTCTCTATGTTGATTGTGGGTGTAGGTTACATGTGTAATTTGTCAAAACTCATGCAACTGAACATTAAGACCTGTTCTATTTACTGTATGTAAATTATAGCTTAATAAAAAATTAAAAAGAAAAAAGAGGGTGATTATAATGCACTGAAAGTTTTAAAAAATCCATGAGCAGAACTAAGTGAACGAGAATGAGAGAGAGTGGCAGATGGAGAAAGAGGGTAGGAAGGTGGAGCAAAAGCTCTTTCCCATGCAAGAATATCAGATAATAATGTTTCAGACAAGGTTTATCAAAGGATGCTGAAAGTATTGGTGAAATTTTAGAAAGGAAAAATAACACTGTTTTAGGGTATAAGCCCATGGATTATTAAAATAGTAACACAAGGAACTAAAAGGACCTTTTCAAAGAGCAAGTCCGGCAGTCACTACCTTAACAAATGGTCAAGCATGGCTTTGCTGGTGGCAGCACAGCCACACTGAGGTGAGGCGATGCAGTGGGAAGTATGAAATATTACCTATGTCATGTTCATGACAGAAATGGTCAACTGGATGTAAGCACAAAAGAATGCCAGATAATTCAGAGCTTTCTTGACCTCTAGTCTAGCCTAGACACTTATTCAAAGATTCCGTAGCATGTAAAATAGAAGGACTAGATGAGACTGTTGCAGATTAGTGGAAGCTAAAGAGATAAAACATAATGTGTGAATCTTGACTGGATCCTGGATATCTTAAAAATCTAGGTGACATTTTTGAGGAGTAATTGGGGAAATACAACTATAGACTATATGTGGGATTAAATTTTGAATGAAGGTTGATTTTGTTAGGTGTGGTAAGCAGAATAATTGCCCTACAAAGATATCCATATCTTAACTGCAGAAAACTATGACTAGGTTATCTTAAATGGAAAAGGAAATTTACAGATGTTATTAAAGTTAAGAAGTTAGTGATAGGGAGATTATCCTGAATTACTTAGTATATCAAATCTAATTATATGGTCCTTAAAAGTGGAGACTCTTTCTTGGCTGTGGTCGGGGAATGAGACAGTAGAGTGGGTATGCCAAGATGCAACTATCTTATCTAAGGCAGTGTAGGATGTATGCACTGTACTGTTATTTCAGCATTTTTGTGGGTTTTAAAATTTTCAAATTTCAAAAGAAAAAAACCAGCATTAAGCTCAGGGAAAAAGCTCAGCTATGAGAAACAGAAGAGCAATTATTGGGCCTTTATGAATTACTATCTCTTCTACATCTATCCAGAATTGTTCCTAGGCAGCAAGCAGTCTCCTGGAAATCACTTCCTACAGAGATCCCTTGACAGTGCTCTTTAAATTTCTAACCAGTGTGTTGATTTTTCTGGAAATGAAGATTTTGCACAAGGTAAAATATAACATGAATTATAAAAAATTAATGCACCAAATCAAAGTCTTGGACAATATTGCTAAAGCAATATTGCAAATTCTTTCTGCCCTCAGATCTAGAGAGATAAAATGTAGAATGATAGTTATGTTCTGATACATTTAATCCAAGAATGCATAAATGCACATGTTTTTGCCAGCCTTTCTACCAGTATTTTGGACTTGAGCTCTTATTTACGAGCAAAGAAAAATTATTGTGTACAACTGAACCTTTCCTAGAAGAAAAAGGTTAAAGTTGCCAAGGCTACAGCAGGAAAAGGTCTGGAGCTAAACTGCTGGTTCCACTGGGTCAAAGTCCACTTTCCTACAATGTGGGCTCCCCATTTAAAACAAAGACAAAAAGTATCACCCCAATAGATCTGAGCAGGTAAGCAAACACCAGGGTTCAATCAGTTAGTTTTCAATTAGAGACCACTATTTTAATCATAGGTCAACATAGGTTACTATGAAATAAGTTCAAATGCATTATTATGAGGGATTTATTGTGCTAAAAGAAAATCTGTTTCTGTTTGATTCAGACCTCAATAATAGATATGGAAAGAAATTCTTTGAAATTTCCCTATTAATTACAGTTTTAATTTTAACTGCTATTTTCTTCGCCAGTGCTACCACTTTAGTTCTTTTTAACAGTATTAATAATACTGTATATTCTATATAGTAAATAGTTTTATTTTTGTTCAATTTCCAATTTGCTAATTTAAAACTACAGCTCAGGTCTTAGGTAAACACTTAAGTATTTGTACTATGTACTTGAAAATTCCTATGCTATCCTTTCTTTTAACATCATTACCTATATAACAATTAGTAAATTAAGGCAAACATACATGCATTTGATAAGTGTTTACTAAATAACTACTATCCCCATTGAATCTATGCTTGTCATTTAACACTAAAATTCTAGAAGATTGATATTCATTAGGCATTCGGGTCATCAAAACTACACTATTGGTATCAGTGTTGAATTCTGATTTGATCTAGGAACTTGATAGGTTCAAAACCTATCTGCTTTTAAGACCAATGCTTCTCTGGAAACTTCATTAGAAAACAGTAGTCATCAAAGAATTAACCAAATCTTCTCATAAAACATCTCTATAATTGAAAGTTGTTTTTCTGAGACATCAAATAAATGACAAGCATTTGCAAAAATATGCCCTAAATGTAAACATCCTAAAACTTGAACCCTGATAGTAACTAAAACTAGGAAAAATTATATTTAGAGTTCGACAAAATGGTCAGAACACACTAGGAGTATTCATTATACATGGAGTTCTAATCTATTCCAAATTATATATGCAAGACAAAAACATAACTTGATTGGACCTTAAATTTAACTGAATATATTGGTTAAAACAAATACTGATGTGTGCACGTGTGCGTGTGCATACACACAATAACTAGTTTTAAAAATAGTACATAACTGTAAGTTCTAGACTCGCAGACTGTACTGGCAGATGAAGAGATGGAGGTGCATGCAGCAGTATCAGAGTGGACCAAGAACCCAGGGCGCAGTCTCAGGGTTTTCTCCACATTTCGCATAGTACTCCTTATTTGGAATAACTCAATGAATACACTGACATATTCATGGATGAAGACAGTCAAAAATGCCTTCAAAATTGATGCTCGTAACAATAAGTAAAAAGTTAAAATTGTGAAGGCAGCATATTACTTAGAGACAGATGGCTCCAGCTAAGAATTATGGTATACAGACCCAACTTGCAATAAAGTTGCATTGACATGCTCTGTTAGGTTGGGGTGGAAGTGGGGGATGCATCTTTTAAAGCTAAGTCACTCAGATAAGCTTGGCTGCAACATTCCCATCACAGAGGATGTAAAGCAGCACCAGACACAAACAATTAAGTACAAGTTGTTTCTTCAGTTCTTCTGACTTCTTGGAGGCATGTATTTTTCTATCAGGAGTAACAGTGAGTTATGCATCGATTCAAATAGCAATACTTCATCATCTGAAACATGTGTTAAGCTTCAAAAGATAATCAGTATAGGATTAAAGTGATAATCACTCATTATAAATTGAGCATATGCATAATATATTAGAAGTTTAAAAGTCAAATTTATAGAGCATTGAATACTTTCCTCTGAGTATTTCATATTATTGACTATCTCTAATTGTCATACAGTCCTTTTGAAGAATCTATATCTGTTCAGAGCAGAAGCAATAAAAACTGATTTTAAGCAAAAACAACTAAGTATAGATTTTTAAGGCAGCTCTCTTAGAATAGAGAAAAGAACAGAGAAGGAATAGGTGGGGGGTCTTAGGAGAAAGACATACAAAAAAGATGGCAACTTTGACAGCAAAGTGAAATACTATGGAAACAAGTGAAAGTGTTGAGTAAAATTAGTAGAAAACTGGAGATGAATTAAGATTTTTTTCAGGGATAAAAATTTTAGAATGCTTGTATTTGTGAAGAAATAGTGGACTGGCAGTAGATAATTAACAGAGGTTGAGTATGTATGAATTTCTTAAAGTAAGTAAAATTTTTAAATCAAAGTAATAATTACCCATGGTTAAATAACCTATAGTGATGAACACTGATACCCAGTCCTACTCTACGCTGGCTTCAGTCTTGTGTCCCAGAAAAAAATGACATGTAACATTTTTTTAAAAAAAATTACATTCTCTAAATTTTTTCATGAATATATCTATCTTATTAAACAATCTGTTAAAACTGCTATGTATTAATTTTAGACTTTTTTTTTTTTTTTTTTTGCGGCACCAGGGATTGAACTCATGACCACGTGCTTGCCAGGCAGGCGCTTAGGCCACTGAACAAAATCCCCAGCAAATTTTAGACTTTTTATTCCGACCTCTTATTCAAAGGTGAAGATTTAGCTTACTAGTAAGCCTTCTCTTTAGCCTCAATTACATCCCTTCACCTTCTTATATAGTTATCCTATGAATTTTAGTTTTTCTATGATTTTTTCCTTCATATGTTCACCTATACTTTTACCTCTATCGGCACCATTCACCTCATTTGTGTGAGTTCCTCAGATTGTACCACCCTAGCCCAAGGGGGAAGGAGGGCGGTTTGCAGGATGGGAGAAGGTTTCTGGGAAGAGATGTTGGAGGAGCTGCCTCCTGAGTTCTGTCTTGAAAGCTGAGCTGGGCAGGTACAGGAGATAAGCTTGGATTATTAGAGGTTATTCCAGGAAGGAGGAGTGGACATGGGAGGCAGAAGGATAAGGGACCACGGTGAACTAGGAATCTGAGAGCATTCAATAGGGACATAAAGCAGATGTGAACAACCAAGTAGTTTTTCATCCTGTGGTAGAGAATTTCAGACTGCAGCAGTGGCACAGCTGGGAAAAGCCTACAGCAGGCACAGGACTTTGCAGCAGTGGTTCCAGAAGTCTCACTGCTTGCCCTTGTCCTGTTGACTACCCATTATAGGCATTACAGGCTTCATGACAGGCATCCTGATCATCACTACAATACAACAGATAATCACTGTCAACCTCAAGGATGTCAGACTAAGAAAGATGGTGATTTTTTATCAAGACTTTAAAAGAGAAAAAGAGAAATGGGATTAAATGCAAACCTACATAAAATTATTAATCCTATGATCTTAACATAAAAAATAGAATGCAAATGAAATATTAGTTACTTTTTAATAATATGAACAGGATTATTATTCTCAAATAGCTGTCTAGTAATACAGCATTCATGCCACTCATGAGGGAGATTTTAAGTTTAAGGTTTTTGTTATTGCTTTACACTTTCTGCCAATATTTGGCTAACAAGAGTCATATTATTTTGGTATAATAACACACTGACTCACTCAATCATCCTTTAAAATCTTTTTTAATTCAATCATCTTGAACATTAATATGTTTGTAGCTGAATTCCCATGGCCTGTATTTTTTAATTTTGAGATTTTTTTTTTTTTTGGTGCTGGGGATTGAACTCACAACCTTGCGCTTGCCAGGCAGACACTTATGCCACTGAGCTAAATTCTCAGCCTTAATTTTGAGATTTAAATCTGCTTCTCATCCTAACTTGCCTCACAATGACCCACCTCCATCCATGACCTTCAACTTTTTTAACTGAGGAGAGGAAAAGGAATATTTTAGCAAAGCAGTTTCTACCTTTGAACTTATTTAATATAATCATATTTTCTGATTCATCTTTCCTTTTATAATTACATTTTAAAAGTCATATTAAGCATCCAGAGATAGTGAAATAAATGTCTCCATTCTAATGAAAGTTTTACTCAAGATAACTGGAATCTTTTTCTCCCCCTCCATCACCTCTTTCATTTTCTCTTCCAAATTTGTCTAAAGATTCTTTAATAATTGTAGTTAGGCGGAATGCTTTAATAGCTGTTGCTTGTATTATGTTGAAAACCTTTGAAATTTCTAAGTGGAACTTTTTGGAAATTATTAATGCTATTTGTATTTATTTCATAACATAAATTTTGTAAAATAACAAAAAGCCATCTTAATGAACACACATACTACTCACTTAATTCTCTAGACAAATGTTAAAAGTTATCCTCTATATAACTCAATAATTAAAA
>RJWT010053691.1:0-10388 GCA_004365215.1 Cuniculus paca | reverse complement strand
ATTCACTATGAGGCCTTTGTTTGTCATTTGCTGTCTTTCCTGCTGATCGCTTCATTCTTAAGATGCAGTTACTCTCTTTCTAAGTAAATGCTACATCTGGTCAAAAGCGCATTGTGCTGGGAGATCTTCAGAGGCATTTTTTTCTTCGCCCATTATGTGCTGAGTTAATTAGGCCATTTCTCAGAACTTCCTTGACACCCTGTTGGCAGTATACAAAGGTCTGGAATTCTCTCCTTTTACAAACCATCCGGCCCCAACTGTGTGAGCAATCTTTCACAAAATACAACTTTTAAAACTCAACTCATTTTAATATGGAGACAATGCTTGAAGTCCTGGAAATTATTTTTAATATAGTCACGAAGTGTGTGATAATTTTTTGAAAAATGGCATTGTGTTGAACATAACAAAGAAGCGGAAATATGAAGTAACCTTCATAGGTGATGGTAAAGGAGTGAAGATCCAGCAAAAACAGGAAGCGTCAAATGCACGAATCATACAGTCAGCACAGCAGACACCGGAAGTGCTGCCTGGCTTTATCAGTAACGCAGTGAAGACAATGGTCTGGTGCCAAAAGGACTTCCCAGAATTACATGGGAGGTGAGGTTGACCTCCCTAATGTCTGTCCTTAGAATCAGATTAACTTCCATCTTCTCTACTTCACTACTTCTGCTATGTAAAAAAAAAAAAAAAAAAAAAAATTAGTGTGAGTCTTTAAAATTCATATAAATTCTCTGTACCCTGGCAGAAGCAAATTCTATGGCTTAGTTCTATAGTGAATAAATTCTATATGACAATATACTTACAGTACTAATAATTTTTATGCCCCACTCATCTCTCCAAGATTACCTACTCATGTTAATGTTTCTGGTTAACAAATCTGTGCTCACTTTATTCATGCTATTCTTTTTCATCTAAATTTCACTTTTAAATCTTCTCACTCATTGAGGCTGTAATCCAATGAGTTCTCAACTTCAGTAAGGCATTGATATGGGCTCTACTGTTCTGTTACTAAGAAAAATGTGAGAAAGTCTTCTACCACAGAATTATGAAAAGAGGGCAACAATTAGTAGTAATCAATAATTCTTATGTGAAACTTAGAAAATAGGATGATGTGTAATAGAAATATTGGGAGAAAATGTTCCTATTAGTTTTTATTGCTGCAACAAATTACCAAAAACTAAGTGGTTTCAAACAACATAAATGTGTTATCTAATAGTTCCTGTAGGTTAGAAGTCCAGGAAAGGTGGGCCTGGGCTACATCAGGGTCTCAACAGACTGAAATCAGAATATTGGCCAGGGCTCTGAAACTCCCCAGGGGCAGTTCTCAGCTCCTAGAAGATGCTTGTAGTTACTCCTTTATAGGTGCCACAGGCACTTTTCTTGGAGGCGTGCTTTCTTTCAGCCTGCTGGAACATATTTCTTGGCTCTCCCTACAATGACCAACCAGAAAAATCTCTGCTTTTAAAGAACTTCTTTTATTAAAACAGGCTCACTCAAGAAACTCTCCCTTAATTCCACCTGAAAAAAAATTCCTTTGCATCAATATATTGAATATGTTGGTATTTAATTGAATAAATGAGAGAAAGTGATACACGAGGAACCCGAATCTTGATGATAGTTTGTGATTCTGCCTACCAAAATGATCTAGGAAGAAGTGAAGAAGACTGTTTGTATTAGACATCCAGAGCATGCAGAATTGCTTGTGGCAGTTGACGAGATGATGAAGCCACAGGCTAGCTGCAAGGGGCCTCTCCATAGAGGGTCCTGGATGTGTTGGGGCTCAGTGTATTCATCAGCTTTCTCTTTGCGGGGACAAAATACTCAACACCTGCAACTTAAAGGAGGAACGGTACAATTCGGCTCACGGTTTCAGAGGTTTCAGTTCATGATCTGCTGGCTCCATGGCAGAAACACCATGGCAGAAAGGTGAGATGAAGAACGTATCTCTTCATGGCAGTTAGGAAGCAGAGCACAGGCAAAGTGCCCGTAAGACAGTGACCTTCCAAAGGCTCACCCTAAATGACCCACCTCCAACTGGGCTCCACGGCCTTACAGTACATGATTCAATCACCTCTTCAGGAATCTCTTAATCCAGTCAGGATGACAATTAAGATTACTTAACTGGCACAGTCAGCTTTTTGGGGTTTTTTTTTTTGTTTTTTTGGTAGCAGGAACCAAACACATGACTTCACACTTGCCACTCAACTAACCCCATAGTCAGTTTTTTGTTACTCTAACAAATACCTGAGCCTCAATAATTCAGAGGAGGAAAGGTTTATTTTGGCTCATGGTTGCAGATGTTTTAGTCCATGATTAACTGGTTCCATTGTTGTGAACCCAAGGAGAAGCAGACTATCACAGCACAAGGGTGTGGTGGAGAAAAGCTGTTTACCTCATAGCACCCAGCAAGCAGAGAAAGAGAGTGAAAGAGCCAGAGAGGAAGATAACTTCTGAGTTTCTCCCCAGTAACCTACTTCCTTTTACTAGGCCTCACCTCCTACCAGCCCATTCAGCTAAGAATTCATCAATAGGTTAACTTATTGATGAGATTAGTGACCTGTTATTAAATCATCTTTCAAAAACCCTACCTTTGAACACATTAGCCTTTTGGAGACATTTTTTATCCAAACCATAACATTCTCAAGACAGTGTCCTCTCCAATAGGCTTCCTTATACTTCCTTTCCTACAAGGTCAAGTCTTATGAAGAAATCTATTCCTATAAGGAAAACGGGAGTTCTTCGGGTTTCTGAACTTAATGTGTAATCTACAGATGTTTTAGTTGACTCATTTTTTTAAAAGCATGAATTTTATTGTTGAAGTATGGCATTGATGGAGAAAATGACAGATGGTAAATACACAGGTCAACAAAGTATCACAAAATGGACATATCTACATAGCCACATTAATCTCAAGGACAGGATTGCCAACATCACAGTGTCTCTCTGATGTCCCCTCCCAGGCTCTACACATTCCTACTTTCCTTCATTACCCAAACTCTTGATACCAAAAGGTGAGATTTGAGAGCTGGGGATTTAGCTCAGTGGTATAAGCGCCTGCCTGGAAGTTGTGAGGTCGTGAGTTCAATTCCTGTTACAAAAAAAAAAAAAAAAAAAGGTTAGGTTTGTCTTTTTTTTTTTTACGGCACTGGGGATTGAACTCATGACCTCGTGCTTGCCAGCCAGGCGCTTAGGCTGCTGAGCTAGATCCCTGGCCCTTGTCTCTCTTTTGAATGCTTTTATGATTAGAAATGTATGGGTATGTCTTTTTTCATTCAAAATTTCCTTTGGGAGTTTCTACTGAAAGAATGTACTATGATGAATCTATCCATTGTGTTGATGAATCTTTGGGTTGGTTCCAGTTTCTAACTACTATAAGTAATGCTTCTGTGAACAACTTGTATGTCTTCTGTAGGCTGTATACACCTTCTTGTTGAGTGTTTTTCAAGGAGTGGAATTGGATGGATATAAAGTATGCATGAGTTCTACTTAGGTAGTTACTGCTGAAAAGCCTCCCACCCTTATTTGTGGTTGATACCTCCCAGTTTGGAGATCCTGCTTTACTCTCTATAGAGAATAAACCTTCAGTCTTTTGTCAGAGTGAGGAGGCTCAGCCACTCAGTTGGTCCCATCCACTTCTTAATTGAGAGTTCAATTCCTTTTCCCTATTTTAGCCCTCTTCCCAAAGTATCTGATGCTAGTAACTTCAGAATCTTTAGGGTTTTGTAATATGTGTCAGATAGGTTTTCAGTTTTTCTTACTACCAGTTTTAGATTTGCATTCCTTGTGTCTGCTGCCTTATATTTCCAGTTTTCAAAATGGTGTTGTCTTGTCCTCTCCCATTTTTTGGTCCCTATGGTTTGTATCTTTAATGTGAAATTTATTATCTTTTACTTTAATGGGATATTAGAAAAAAAAGACAGCATATTCTTCAATGCCATATATCTGAGGAAGTGACATTTAATTATTCAGTATTCCTCTCAGAGTAAAGGAAATTACTCTGCATAATGTGAAATGTCTCTCAGCATTACAAAATAAGATTCTAATCTGTTTCCCATGACTTGGAACCTGTTTATTTTTGTTGTTATTTTGGAGGTATTTGTGCATTTTTGTCTTGCTCATAATGTATCATTAGGAAACACACCATCTGTATAACTAAGTCTAATATCACGTAACCATATGCTGACAGAATCAAGATATTTATGAGCTGTGACTTCCACAGGGATGACTTAGATATTAAGATGTTCTGGAATTATTTAGATTTTTTTCTCTGTTTTGTGCCAGTATTTTGAGAAACTATGTAAGCTAGATCTCAAGAGAAATCATTTTTGCTGGATATATTTAAAGGGAACAGATTGTATTGGTATGATTAACAATGTCATCCAGTTAATGGATTCACACATAAAGCCAAGAAATATCTGGTGAGACAGAACTCTGAAAATTGTGCAAAGCTCTTCTGTGCCTAGAGGTAAAATCATCTTGTAAAAAGTTTTTTATATCATGGAAGAAATTACTTAAGGGACTTACATTAGTTATGACGATGTAAGACTGATATGTTCCTACTGTCCTAGGAAGAAGTAGTATTACACCATATATATTCTACTAAAGGTGGACCTCTCAGTATCTTTTGAAATGGACATACGGCTTGAGGAGATGGTAAGAAAATTTGTGCAGCCACCAAAGAACTGCTTGAAAGTAAATAGATCATTTATTCTTGGTTCAGCATTAGAAAAACTTTCCTACTGCATTAGAATGGCAATGACAAATGTCTCTGGTTAAGAAAAAAATCACAATTCTCAGAAGGAAAGTTGCCATGGATGAAAGTGGAATCTGTATTATAACATGGGCTGCAGCTTATCATCAGGAGATGAGTCCGGTGCAGTGAGCAAATGAGGCTGACAGCGCTGCAGAAGCAATCTCTGTAGGCATGTTGGCCTTGTCTTGGGATTGCTATCTAAGTATGTGAGAACAAACAAAATAGGTCAAGCAGTTTTTCAACAGCCTTTGCAAGAATCAAAATTAACAAGGACTTCACAGTGTTATCCTAGGTACTCTGAGGCCTTGGGAACATGGAGTCAACAAGACACCGTGGGGCAGTAGTAGACACTATGGGAGAACAGTAGACTCAAGGACACGAGTGGATCAACCATACACTGAAGTTTTCTCTTTGATTAGGGTTTTTGAACAGAGAAAGAACGTGTTATTATAATGCCTTACAAGTGAGATCCTAAACTTTCTAATAATAAATAGATGTGAATCCTCAAACAGTTAATAGAAAAGTAGGAGATATGGTTATATTTTCAACTCATGAAGCAGGTTGTAACTACAAAGTTTTATCAGTGAGTTCCCACCTTCCTGTCATGTGTATGTATTGTGTTTTAGATAATCCTCCATTAATCACTTTTGGAAATGATGGCTTCCATATTGCATCATAGTATTATTATTAGGACTGAATGAAGAAAGTAAAGAATGTAAACATCTAGCTGTGCTTGTTAAATAAGTCTTTGTTGATGAAGTTTTCAGAGTTCCTTTGGTTGCTGTAAAGTGTCCATAATATCAGAAAATTCGTGTATATTATTGGCTGTTTAATCTCAAACAATTTATAGTCATCTTTCTGATTTTTTCCCTTTAAAATAAAGATATCATTGCGATCTCCTTGTGTTAGTCACAATAAAATATATGTCTAAAGTAGTAAGCATCACACAAATTAAAGTTCTTCTAACTTTTAATATCATCCCAAGGAAATGGCAATTCTGATTAATATTTATAGTAGCTAATCCCAAACCTTGATTTCTGCATAGAATACTTTTCCCAGTGAGCCTTTAAATAAGACAGAGGCTTAAGAGAGACTCTTACTCTTTTCACTTCTTGAACAGCATGCTACTTTCAGACATTCTTCAATGATATTTTCTTATCAGGTGTTATGGTTGATACATTGTATCAGTTTGAGAAGTTTAGAAGTTTAACTTAGAGACTCAGCAGGGAACCAGGGTTCTTACTTTGTAAATATCCTCATCATGTACAAAGAAGGACAAGGACATTTTGTGAGTGTTAGATCCCTCCTGAAGGGGGGTTGTTATACCCACCCCAAATTTTGGGGGAGGTGGCCTGTGTACAATATAAGGGAGGAGAGGAAGCTTGCTTTCTTCTCTTTTTCTCTGGCTGCTGCCTTGAAGTGTTGCCTCAGTGCCATGCCACCCTGCATTGGAGCCAGCTGATTATGGACTAAAATCTCCAGAAACTGTAAGCTAAATAAATGGCTTTTTCCTAATTTTGGGTGTCAGGTGTTTGTCTCAGCAACAAAAAAAAAAAAGTAACCAAGACAGAATTTGGTACCGGGAGTGGGGTCATTGCTGTGACTATACCTAACCATGTGGTTCTAGAGCCTTTGGGAATGGCTTGTGGAAAGAGTTTGGAAAGGTTCAGAGATGTCACCTAAATGCGTAGAGCTGGAACAGCTTAGGCTGTTTGGTAGGGGCGATTCTGGTCAGAGCTCAAGAGACCAAAAGGTTGATAGAAAGCTTGCTAGTAAAAACCAGGCTCAGGGGGTTCCTGCTGGGAAGAAGGACAGCATTGGGTGCTGGACTCCATATGATATGTGTTATGCCTTGGCAAAAAGTTTGTCTGCATTTTGCTCATGTCCAGAGACTTTGACTGAGACTAAGATTAAGGACCATGGGCTGATTAATCTAGCAAAAAAAATTTCAAGGCAGTCGAATGTTGAGGCTGTGGCATGGCTATTGTTGGGGGCTTTTAGCCAGATTTATATCACAAATCAAGAGCAAAGAGCCCAGCATGGTGATTTAAAATGTTGTGAGTTTGGCCAGAAAGGAAGCTCCCATAAAGTTGTGGACTGTAAAGATAGAGCCGAGACCTCAATTGCTGAGAAGGAACAGAGAAATAAAAAAGATGGCCTGAAGGCAGTGCAAAAAGCAAGTCTTGAACCTTTATAGATTCCAAGCTGCAAAAATGAGACTTTGCTTTGAGGAGAAAGCCTCACAGCGTTATGTTCCAGAATGGCAGCAGACGTCCCGAAAGGTTCCAGAATGGCAGTGGCATAGAGAATTTGCTCCTCACAATGAGGTTCAGAGTGCCCAGAGATCCAGACAATTGACCCCTACAGCCAAGAGAGAAGAAAGCCTTGCTACTACTCCAGCTAGCAGCAGACTTTGGCATCATCCACGTGGTGCTGGTTTTAGGCATATACAGAATGCATGAGTTCTGAGGTTAAGAAGGCTTCCATCCAGATTTCAGAAGGCCTGGGAGGCCAGGCAGCGCCCTTGAAAGGGCAATGTGTGAAGCTGTGAGTGTGAAGCCAAAGGTACAGTGAAGACTACAGAAGTTTCAAAAAGCCAGGAACATGGATCATCTAAGGAAACCTGCAATGGGGGAGCAGAACAAGAGAGATGCCATGGGATTGGTGACCACTAGAAGTGCCATAGGGGTGGAACAACACAAGATCTTCAGAGCTCACAATTTGCCACAGATTGCTTCAGATGCTGGAAGTGCAACTACAGGGTTTAACATTTGTCCTGCTGGATTTTGGACTTACTTTGGTTCCAATGCTTTGTATTCCCCTGTTGGTAACTTTTGGAATGGTAATGTTTATCTTGTGACATTGCATGTTGAAAGTGTTTGACTTTGTTTTCATTTGTACAGGGGCATGCAGCTAAGGTTTGCCTTCTATCTTGGAGGATACTTGAGACTTGAACTTTTCAGCAATGCTGAAACTGTTAGGACTTTGGCAACTCTTACAGATAGACTAAATGCTTTTTACATAAAGGGATGTGCATGAGTCTTTGGGGATCCAAGGACAAAATATTGTGTTTCTAATGTAATGTTGATAAACTTAATGCTGGTTCTGAAGGATTGTTAAGCTGTGTTATAATGTTCAAGTTGCAAAATGGTAAAAATTAACATGCCTTGATATCTGGAGGCTACTTTAAAAAAATGTCTGGTTGCCATGTTGACAAGGGGTGGATTGTTATGGTTGATACACTGTGTCAACTTGAGAAGTTTAGAAATTTAACTGAGCAACTCAGCAGGGAGCCAGGCTTCTTACTTTGTAAATATCCTTATCCTGTACAAAGAAGGACAAGGACATTTTGCAAGTGGTAGATCCCTCCTGAAGGTAAAAAAAGGTAAGCTAAATAAACCTTGTTTTCCTAATTTTAGGTGTCAGGAGTCTGTCTCAGCAATGAAAAAAAGTAACCAAGACATCAGGGCACAAACTAATGGTCAAATATAATAAGTGAATATTGCCGGAGTAACTTTAACTTGTGAGTCTGCTGTGGTTTGAATACGGGTCCCTCACCCCAGTTTGTGGTGCCTTTGGGAAGTAGTGGAACCTTTAAGTGTGACCTACTGGGAGTCTTTAGGTCCTAGAAGGGGACAGTGGGACTCCAGACCCTTCCTCTTTCTCTCTTTTGCTTCCTGACCTTAAAGCAAGTGGTTTGCTCTACCAGACACTCCCATCGTGATACACTTTCTCACTATAGGCCCAAAAGCAATGGTGCAATTGATCATGGACTGTAACTCCCCAAGCTGTGAGACAAAACAAAACTGTCTCTTTTATTAAGTTGATTATCTGAGGTATTTGGTAACATGATAGAATGCTCCCCTGAACTCACTACCACTGTTCTTCTAACTGCAAGAGTTTCACCTCCTTGTTCAGCACCAAGCAGAGTTTCACCATCCAGGTCAGGAGGGAATAATTCAAGCCAGCAGAAATAAGAACAAGTTGAAAAAGAGATTGTGACATGACTCGATGACTCAGTAACAATTAATTGAAGGAATGGAAGAGTGGGAAGGTATCCATGAGAGCTACTATTTTAATTTATTTGGTGTCAGATTAGCTCCATAAGGAAACCAGGAAAAACTCCATGAAGGCAAGTCTCCAGGTAGAGCTCCATGGGCAGAGTGGATCACACCTCCTTTTCCTGTAAGCAGAAAGCTAGGTGCCACTAGGATGCCTCAGGCTGCAGCTCTGATCTGGTCTTCACCATGTTACTTTCTTGGGAGACTCAGCTGCTCCCACTGGGAAGCCAGGTAGGGGCCTGGGAGCCATGGTGCTCCCTTCAGGAGGATGCTGGCTGTTTCTCTTCTACTCTGCTGACTATCTACTTTTTATTACTTGCTATCATTCCTGGCATCAGAAAGCATTTTGTTGTTGTTTTGTGTTCAGACCATTGGAAATGATTCTCTGTCTTCAGGAGGCCTAGAATGCTGGCTTCATTCCAGCCATTGACTGCCACCCCAGGGATTCTCTCACCCTCTCCAGTGTCCCTCTTCCCCTTCCCTGCATTTCCGCCCCACGATTCTGGCAGTTGATGACTCAGCACGTCACTCTCCTTTCTCTTGACTCCTGGCAGTAAAGATAGACTCCTTAGAAGTTGCTGAATTATGTTCTAGAGACAGCAGCCTTTCTGCGGTGGGAGCAATAATTTTACGGAGTCTCTGTGGGGTTTCTAAACGGGGTCTCGTGTAAATCAAACCTTGTTACTGTGTGGAATGAGCAATACTGAGAGGTGTCAACACTAGGGGATGATTTCCAGGGAATGTAGGAATTTAAAGAATGGCTATTCTTTAACTATAGAACTGTTTTTAGATCTGTTTCCTGCCTCACCCAAGAATACATATCACAGTGTCTGCCATAAAAGGATATTAAAAAATCACCCATCATTTGTAGCCCCTACATGGACTCTAATTACTTTGCCTCACTATTTCATTCTTTCCGTCATGGTATCTTACTCTAGTACAAGGCTTCTCAGCCTCAACCTTTGACATTTTATGTCAGACCATTTTTTTTTTTTTTTTTTTTGCTTTAAGGGGTGCTCCTATGCATCTTAGGATATTTACCAGCTTTCTTGACCTCTACTCTTGGCTGTGAGTCACTGCTCTATTGGAAGACAAATGGGTGAAAGGAGAAGGACCCAGAAGATCTGAGGTCAAGACTTATTCTGAAGTTTCCTGTATCTTCTAACTCTTGTCTTTGGTTTTGGAATATACAGTGCTCTTACAGTCCAAGAATTGGTCAGTTCTGCAGGTGAGAACTCTGGGACAACAAGGCCAAAGTCATGTGCCTGGTACTGAGTGGGCTACCAACCATCTCTACCCCTGAACAACAATAGTTTGGAAACTCATTCTTTCAGAGGACTACAGATCCATCCTTTCATAACCCAAGTAGCTACTAATAGAAATATATTAGGTATTCAGAGATTCTTTTGGGATAAAGTAATAAATATGAATACTAGTTATAATTCCTTGTCTGTGAACTCCCACACACACACATAAGGGATGCTATACACTAGACTGCAACCTTTGTTCCTTACAAATCATAAAACTCTTTCCATATTTGTTTATATGGGATTTTTTTCTTTAGTACACAGCTA
>RJWT010053690.1:0-10387 GCA_004365215.1 Cuniculus paca | reverse complement strand
CCTTCGCACTGAGCTGTATCTTTATCCCTTTTTATTTATTTTGAGACAGGGTCTCATTAAATTGCCCTGGTGGGACTTGAATTCATTTTTCTCCTGCCTCAGCCTCCTAAAGTGCTGAGATTACAAGTATGTGACATCATGCCCAGCTTATATATGATCTTAAGAGATGAATGTATCTACTGGTAAAATGAAATTACATATTACTGCAACTTAATTTCAGATGATTAAAAAAGGAAGAGAAGGAAAAAGGAAGACAAGAAGAGAAAACCCCAAAACATGCATGCATGCATACCCAAAAAGATAATTAGGGAGAGAGAAAAGCACAAAAACTATTAGTTTGACAAGTTATTGAAAGTTTGAAAAATATAGTTAAGAAAATGCAGTGAATAGTTCATAGTTCATTTAGTTGCTTTCAGATAGAAAACTGATAGTGTTGCTGTACTAGAAAACCCTAATTTTTTAAAGACTGAGAAATAGGGAAAATGTAAGTTAGTTGTCAGATTGTGAAAGTTGAGACTGTAATTGGATTTCTGACTTTAAAATTAAAAGAAAGATCTAGAAACATTACTTCTGCATTGCTGTCTGTTACAGTAACTATCCTTTTTAAACGTGAACTGTATCCAGTATTTTAGTGTTTTCACTTACATGCAACAAATACCATCTGTCTTTTTTTATTGACGTGAGTATATGACCTCTGCTATTGTAGTACTGCTATATGCAGATGTGTTGACATCTGCTAGACATTTGTTACACTAAATAATTTTTAAAATGAATATGTTAAATATTTTATATACTTTTCCTTATTTTATACTCACAGTAGTTCAGTGAGGTAGGTGTAATTTTATCTCTTTTTATGAATAATGAAGTTGAAACTTACAAAGATTATGGACCTTATTCAAGGCCACATAACTAACTGATGATTGAATTTAAACCCAGGTAACCTTGTTCAACTATTACATCATTTCTGTTCAATAAAACCAGCAAGCAATGACAATTGTGTTCTCATTGGTAATGAATGTAAAAGTAGCTGGGGAAGACTACTATGCTGACAGATTTGTACCTGTGAAGTTGTTAACCTTGCCTCAAGTTTATCCAAGCCTTCTAGACTTGGATCACTTTAAAGAAGCAAAATGGCATACAGTATTTGATGGTGAGGGCAAAATATTTTTGACTGAAGAGGATATGGAAGAAAATGTGTAGATAACGTTCTTAAAAGAGTATATCTAATGCAATATGCTGTGTTTTTTTTTCCATTCTATTTATCCCAATCTATTGAAAACTTGTATGCGTCTTACTTTGGCCGTCTAACCCTATTAAACAAAAGTCTTTCTTCTGTAGTGCTATGAGAACATTTATGTGTTCAGAAAGGTAGGCTGAGAATGTAGCTCATTGGTAGAGTACTTGTGTACCATATGAGAGGCCCTAAGTTCAATTCCTAGTATGGTGGGAATTTAGGGGGGATAGTCTTTCCAAAAAGTTCTGAGTAGTGAGAACATAAACATTAATAAACTATGGATTATGTATCGAGAAGACCCTTTATTTTCATGTACATTTATTTGCCCGTTAAAGATTTGAAATAGTTTTTCCTTTTTAAGTACAGTCTCTACTTAAAGATATAAGCTACAGAGGCAGGTGGCTATGCTGCAGTGATCATTACTTACACCCGTGACATGCAAGCTTCCTTTGATGGATCCAAGTTAGGAAATGGTGGGATTTGAAAATGTCTAATTTTAATTGTACTGTCATACACCTTTTTGTCCATAGGTTGTCCCAGTTTTGGTGCATCTCTTGTCTGCTATCAGCAGTGTTAGGCTTTACATTCCTAAGGACCTTCGGCCAGTGGACAATAGACAAAGTGTTTTAAAATCAATACAGGTATGCATGTTTTACAAGTTAAATACACATTTTGTATAGAGTTTTTGAAAAGGCAATTGAAATGCCTCGAAATATATAGGAAAAGTACCAGCTATCAATATGTGATTTTTATTCCATAGAAATAGTTATAACCAATCCACATGTAGATTTTTCTTCTGTGAATCCAGCAACAAGGTGCATTACTAAGGGAGGGCTCACCAGAAACAAACCAAAAAAAAGACTTCACCGTTAATCTTAACTCTTATATGCTAACTATGATTTGCTTTATTCATTAGTGAAAACAGTTGTATTTCACTATAATTGTAAAGTAATATATGAAATAATGTGCCTGGTCTTTTAACCATTTTTGAATACGATTAATGGATAAAATAGTTTTATTTTCAATAGGAATAATCGTGGCTTACTAGGAAATTTAATTTTCCACTAGGAAAAAGTAACAAAATTATTTGGTCAGTAAACATTTAAATAGTATTAAAGAGCTGGGATTTAGCTCATTGGTGTAAGCGCCTACCTGGCAAATGCAAGGTCACGATTTTGATCCCTGGCACCAAAATAAATACATGCATACATACATACATACATACATACATAGTCTTAAAGGAACATTTCTTAGTTTGATCAACATTCATTTGTCTTAAACATCACTGTTACATCCCCATAGTTCAACAAAGATATTTTAACTTTGACATTAACTTTAGCAATAATTTCACTTAGTCTCAGTTTTGTCTTACCTAAAGTTACACTGTTGTTTTTCGTGATCATTCATAGACGTATAGATGTTGAATACCATACACTAGGAAACCAGACAAAGAAAAATAAGGGAAATGAGCCTGTTGAAAGGCTCCTTCCTTCATTTAATGACTAAATGTTTCTTTTTTGCTAGTTAATTATACATGCTTAAACTTCAAAACTACAATTTTAGTGTTTTCTTCGTCCTTAAACTTAATCCTATGATTCTTCTTACTTGATTTTTAGACTCTGTGATTTCGTACTGATTCCTCCTTTGAATAGATCAAACTTCTGGAAATATTATGCTCACATAACAATCATTTTCTTGAAACAGCTTGTATCATTGGCTCATTTACTACAGCAGTGTTTGTGATATTGAAGCTCTAACATTTGTGGTTTTTACTATTATGTTGTGCTCTTATTTCCTTTTGTTTTTGATACAGAGTCTTACTATGTCACCCAGGCCAGTATCAAATAAATAAACAAACAAACAAACAAATAAATAAATAAATAAGACTCGTGGACTGAAGTGATCTTCATGCCTCAGCCTTCCAAGAAGCTGGTACTGTAAGGGCATTACACACACACACACACACACACACACACACACACACACACACACAGAGGTTTGGAATCAAACTCAGGGCCTGGCACATACTAGGCAGTTGCTAATCAGCCAAATTCTGACCTTTGAGGCCTATTCAAGACCCTGAAATTCTCTCAGTAAGTTACCAACCTATAGTGAGCTATCCCTTCTCTGAGCTCAAGCTTTTTATATTTAATAGTTAAATTATGTAACAGAATCTAGCAAAAGGGATCAGGACCCTTTAAATATTTGTATTTTACAACTCAATAGAACCTTGACTAGGAATAAACTGGAGAAATAATCCAAAAATCAAAAGAAGCTTCCACATATGAAATAGTAAATATAAGATTGTATATGATGGTAAGTTACATCCACCAAAATATAATATAAATTAATTTATCAGTAAGTTGTGTCATACCCAGAATTGTTGAACTATGCGATACTGGTTTTATTAGTGAGTTATAGATCCCTATATTAGAAAGTGATAGCATATCTATGCGTTTTTGAAAAAAGGGGTTTTCAAAAATAATGCAGTAGAAAAAATATCTTCATTTAATTGGAAAAAAACTTCACATCCTTTTTATGTCCATGTACATAGAAAAATACATAAAAAATACTGATTAAGGTTAGTCTAAATTTTGTCTAGAAGAGAAAATTTGAATTTTACGTATTTTATTTCAGGAAGTTCAGAAACGTTTTCCTGACGGTGTTCCCTTATTAGATCCGATTGATGATATGGGCATTCAAGATCAAGGACTGAAAAAAGTCATTCAGAAAGTAGAGGCTTTTGAGCATCGAATGTATTCTCATCCACTTCACAATGATCCTAATTTGGAAACTGTGTATACACTTTGTGAAAAAAAAGCACAGGTATGGCAGAAACTTTGTTTTTATAGTACAATTTTATAAATTTTTCACTAAATACCAATCTACTTTGTCTAACCAGTTAACCTGCTCATTTCTCTCCTAGCTTTTCCTTCTACTGTTTCATGCTTAAGTCATGCTGTGTTTTCCTACTTTAGGCTTCTTACAGTTTTCACTATTTTCTCCCTCTGTGTCTTTTTCAGATGGACATTTTATATTTTCCTTGTATTTAATGTTTTGGCTAGTATTTAATAACTTTTTAGATACATCATTGCTGTCATGGACGTGCATCTAAAAAGCTCCTATACTATACCCACCTGTCCCTACTATGTTAAAGCTTTAACAAGGAAGCGTGTTGTAAGGTGGCCTTATAAAATATTTGTTTGCTCTCTTTCATGAGTGAATCTCCTTTTATAGTGTTCACTTTGTTATTGAACTTTCTTTACTTTTATGTATGTTAGATTGCAATAGACATTAAGTCTGCAAAGCGAGAACTGAAGAAAGCAAGAACTGTTTTACAAATGGATGAGCTGAAGTGTCGCAAACGTGTTTTAAGAAGGTTGGGATTTGCTACTTCTTCAGATGTCATAGAGATGAAGGGACGAGTAGCTTGTGAGATAAGCAGGTAAAATATGATCTTCTAGAGAAAGGATGTTAACTTTTTGGGGGAAAAGTTGTTTTATAATACTTTCTGCATTAAGTACAGTTTCAGATTATGAAATTGAGAAACTAAATCTTAGATCTCAGTAATTAATAAAAACATCTCCAGCCTTTTGATGTATTTCCTTTGGAACACACTTTGTAGTATTCATTTTTTTTACATCTGTGAACATTTTATGCCTTGACAGTCTAGTAACCATTATCATTCTATACGTTTCGCAGATTTTACTGGTATTGAGCTAACCACAAGGAAGTACAACAGCATAACCCAGCTTAGCATTGGGTATAACAGACAGTTGGCTAGCAATATTTGAAAGAAATAATTGCACATGTACATACCATTTTCTCCTGGTCTTATTTTCTAAACAATACTTTGTAACAATTGTTTCCATGACATTTACATTACATTAGGTTTTGTAAGCAATTTAGAAATGACTTTAAAATGTATGAGCGGATTTGTGTAGGTTATGTGCAAATAACACATCATTTCATGTAAAGGACTTAAGCATCTTTGAGTTTTGGTACCCTCAGTATTCTAGGACCAGTCCCTTGTAAATATGAAGGGACAACTATATTTTTGGTTTGGATAATTTTTACAAATGACCTCAAAACTAGATGATTTAAAACAACAATTATTTTATTCTTTCACTGTTTTATCTTGTCAGAAATTCAGGAAGAGCTTGGTTTAATGGTCCTTGCTCAATATCCCCTATGTTTGCCATCCAGACAAATTGTTGACCCTGAGCAGTAGGAGTGTAGAGCAACCAGGAATGTTAGTATAGATGGATCCCTCTCTCTTCTCTCTTTGCTCTTCTCTCTTCCCCCTTCTTTCTCATCTTCTCCTCTCCCTTGTCCCCTCCTTTCTCTTTGTGGTCTAGTTTGGATATCTTCGTAGCATGGCAGCCCAAGTGTCAGCACTTCCTACATGGAGGCTTAAGGCTCACACAATGAGCATTCTAGCAGCCTAAGGGGGAGGTCGTGTCATCTTTCCAGACCTAGCTTTACCTTTTGTAACCCAGCTTAGATACCATAAAGCATCACTTGTGCCACGTTCTGTAGATTACAGATGAGTCACAAACCCTCCCAGGTTCAAGTGAAGGACAATCAGACTCCACTTCTTGATGGTGGCATGGCTACCTTTCTGTATCTGCGTTGTTCTTTATAGTAGCAGTTAGCTACATGTGGTTATTTAGCACCTGACATGTGGTTAGTCAGACTAGGGAACTAAATTTTGAATTTTACCTTATTTTAGTTGAAATTGTTCCATGTGCAGACAGCAGTTTTTGTGTGGGGATAGGAGATACTGTTGCAGTCATTTTCAGGAACTGCACTTTACAGGACCATCCTAAAATCCATGCTGGGTGGATGTGGTGGCGCACGCCTGTAATCCCAGCACTCAGGGAGGCTGAGTAAGGAGGATCACTGAGTTCAAGGCCAGCCTGGGCTACGTAGTGAGACCCTGTTTCAAACAAACAAACAAAACCCATCTGTTATTTCCCACGATGAGGAATGGTTCCTTCCTTAGAAGATAGCTTGCATCTGTCCTCCTTAACTTGAAAGTCACAAGATGGTGACCATAAGCATGTACCTGAACATGTATTTTGTTTTGTTCATACAGTGGTGGCCATGGTTCTCAAATGTATAAAAGCTGTTTTTGAAATAGTTGTGGTTTTTCAATGTCATTATGCTGGTCCTAATGGGTAGGGCCAGAAAATTACAGGTTTTATAAATGTTGGGGCATTCTTGTTGTGGAGTTATTCATAGCCTTCATCTGTCCCAAATATTAAAAACTCAGATATCTATAGAGGCCAAAAAGAGACTGTAAGCAGTGACTTATCCAGCACCATTTAATTGTTAGTGCAGATTAATGTGATACCAGATTTTCCAGTTACAAGAATTCTTTGTAAATAAATGTTAATGACTTTTTTCATGGTATATTGTAAGTTAAGAATTATTTGAATGAATATGTACATTTTCAGTATTCGGTATATGAAATGCCCAGATTACATATGCTATCATTAAATACTGGCAAATATAAAGATCTGCCATTTCCTTTAATAAATCTTTGTCATTTTTCATTGATTACTCCTCATGGTAACGTCATATATTTTATTAAAAACTACATGCTAAAAATATGTATATATACATGTGTTTCTTTATATTCTGACATTTAAATTTTATTTTCCTTTTTCTAACAGTGCTGATGAGCTCCTTCTAACTGAAATGATGTTTAATGGCCTTTTCAACGACCTTTCTGCAGAACAAGCAACAGCACTGTTAAGTTGCTTTGTGTTTCAAGAGAACGTAAGTTAATAGATTTAACATATCTTATTAATTCAGGCATAGTATAATTTTTGAACAGTATAATGGATATGTCTTAATTATAAACCTATTACTCTCTGTTTATAATTATGGATATTAGTAACAAAGCAACTTTAATACAAATATAGTAGAAAATGAATAATTAGATGAAGTGTTATAAAAGAGTAAAATATTTGTGGACAATCATCATTAATGAGATTCCAGGTTTTCAGTTTGTTCTGTGACCAAGTTTATTAGTTGAAAATCACCTGATCAGACAATCCTAGAGTGAAAAAGATATCTGAAGATTAAATTAGGAAAAGTCAGTAAAAATGAAGAGGGGTAATCAGACTGAATTGAACATAGCCTTTTTTTTGTTTTTGTTTTTGTCTTTTTGAGACAGGGTCTCACTGCACAGTCCAGGTTGGCCTTGAGCTCACTTTGTAGCCCAGCCTGGTCTCAAACTCACAATGATCCTCCTGTCTCAGCCTCCTGAGTGTGGGGATTACAGGCATGTACCATCACACCTGGCAACATACCCTTTTATTAAGCTAACTATGGCACAACTATTTTATTTTTGGATTGTTTTGTTTTTGGGTATTGAGAATTGAACTCACAACCTCGTGCTTGCCAGGCAGGTGCTTATGCACTGAGTTATATCCCTGACCCAGAACAACTATTTTAAAGTGTTAGGTGTTATGGACAAGATGTGAGGCAGTGAAGGTAAGATTTTTGTTCATTTACCAATAGTTTTTTCATATAAGTAACTAGTTCATGTTTTAGAGCTTTTAAGAAATTCAAAAATGAATTGGGAATATAGCTCAGTAATAGAGTGCCTAGCATATGCAAGGCCCTAGATTCAGTATCATTATCTAAAATCTTAGGGGATTTTTTTTTCACTATATACACTTAATTTAACTTTTAGGTAAACTGTGTAAGGCGTCTTTTCCCTACATCCACTTTTGATCCCTTTACCTGTAAATGTGTGTCCTATTTATTGTTTACTAAATCAAATGTGTATTATTGAAATAGATGGATTCTCTTCTCTCAGGTTCTTGATTACAATTATGGCTATAGTGGTGTTGATAACGAATAGAATAATAACCTTAAAAAAAATGTATGCCCGCCTAAGAATGCCCCATGCACCAGCAGAAGAAATCTGCATGCAAAAAGAGCTCATTACTTTGTGAGAGGCATACTAGGGCCTTTGCACTGACCTACATGCCCAAACATTTTTAAATTTTGAGACAGGGTTTGCTAAGTTGTTAAGTTGCCCAGAATTGGGCAACTACGCTCAGAATTGTAATCCTCCTGTCTCAGCCTCCCAGGGTGCTGGGATTAAAGCATGTACCACCACACCCAGCAGAGAAGAATGCATCGCTTTACAAAATACATGTGACTGTTGTTTTTCTTAGTTCAAACTTTTACTGCATCTCTTCACCAGATAATAAAAACATTTGTCGTTTCCTTTGAACAGATCTAAGATTTAAAGATGAGGGAATCGATGATATTTTATTCATCTCAGACTTTGTCTTGGCTAATTTGTTTGTTTGTTTTTATTTAATGTGGTAGTAAAATAAGTATGTTTTCTGAGAGGCCAGTTATTTTACCTCTTCAGAGGAGTTGCGTTTAACCAAAGCACAATTCTTAAGTCTTGGAGTAAGGTGTCACGATGTGCAGTTCAGATATGTTCAGTGAAACTGCACTGATGCAGCAGTGTCATTGAGTTTTGTGGTTCTCTCTTTCAGTGTTAAGTGGAAAATGTACTAAAAGGCACATGAAGTTCTAGCCAGAAAGAATAAATGTAGTGAGATACTTGATCTGCTGGATATAGTAACTTCTACTTTAAAATGTTTCTTAAAATGTGCTCCTGCACTTTTACATATATTAAAAGTAGTTTAAAAGTTATCTAAATCTAATACAGAGATCCAATATCAGTTAAGCACCCAGCATGTGCAATGCCCTGATCAAGACACTAGAAACATAGCAGAAACCTCTGTAGTGAGTGAAGATAAAAAAGTAAAATACGAACACATTCTGTTAAGTGATGGTAAAGATTTTGGAGAAAAGTGAAGCAGACAGAGATTCTTGAAGGTTGGCATTACAGTTTTAAGAAGATTATTAGAAAACAAACCTCCCCAGTAAAGTAAAATTTGAATTGAGTCTAAAAGGAGAGTTGAGAGAGGAAACTGTGCACACATCTAGAGGGTAGAGCATTGGTGAAGTTACACCTGCTGTGCTTATGTGGGGACCAGAGTCTTGTACCTGTAGTGGCCAGAAAAAGGAAAGTGAGCAGTTACCATTGTCCATGAGTGGACACAATATCAAAGACATTTAGCAGTCAGTCTGTCTGTCTGTCTGTCTGTATTTATTTATTTATTTATTTATTTATTTATTTATTATTATTTTTTTTGGTACTGGGGAATCAACTCATGACCTTGTGCTTATCAAGCAAGCGCTTGAACCACTGAGCCAAATCCCCAGCCCAGCAATGTTTATTTTTAATGGTTAAATTTAGATACTGAATTCATTCTGGCCATTTTCCTTTTTCATCACTCATCAGTAAGCTTTGGTTTATACAGAAATAATATAGAACCTGGTTAATGATTTATTACATAATATACTTGTTTTACATCAAAATCAAGTCCTGTGTAGCTATTGATGATTAAAGTACAGACAGATGTGTGACAACTAAGTCATAATGGGTTTAATATTTGTCTATATTACTTTAAATCCTATCCCATACATTATATACATACATACAAACTATTCTAATAATTTTATCTAATAATTTTATAGCAAGTGTACTTTTGTTGAAATTTTTCACAAATACTATCTTATTCTCACAAGCCTATCAGTTTTGTTATTTCTCTTTAACAGTGTAAGAATCCAAAACACAGAATTCAAGTAGCTTGTCCAAGTTTATATAGGTACTTAGTGATAGATCTAAAACTTCATTGAATTTCTTGCATTATCTGAGAAATTGATGGACTTTGCTAGTGGGAAAGCAATAGTAAGAACACTGAAATTCAGATTAAAATGTAAACTTTTTTTTTAATGTAAACTATTTTACACCTGGCTAAAGAACTAGAAATACCTGGGTAAAATACAAACTGGGGCATTATTTTTAATGTTCTTTATTCATCCCAAATTTTTGGTTTCTACAGATTGTGTTTCCCTAAAACTGTATCAAAATTATTATGGTAAATTATTTATATGTTCATATAACTAAATTACTGTGTATAATATTTGCTGTCGTTTAGTTCCATTTATAGTCATAAAAAACACATAGGTTGTTACCATGCTTTGCAAATTTAGCAGTGTCATTTTTGTCCTCTGAAATGTAATAATAGAAAATGAAAAAAAAAACTA
>RJWT010053689.1:0-10381 GCA_004365215.1 Cuniculus paca | reverse complement strand
AGAAATCACTAGCTAATACATTCCATATTGTTATATTAGAAGTAGTTGGTCAGGTTACAAGATCTAGGCATAAAAAATGATCTGGCAATCAAACAATGACAACACAAATTGTTGTTTTTGATGAACAGAGATTATTAGTATAGTTATCTTGCACATATATACATACATACAGTTATATGTGTAAACCTACATACATATAGTCTTTTCCTTTCTTCCATTTCTTGTTTCCCCTATCCCAGTTGTTCTTTTTTTAGCCCTTTCTTTCCCTTTCATTACTGCAATATCTATTGTACATTTTGGATCTTATTATTCTTTCAGTTTTTTTATAGTTTAATTTTTGCACTAGGGAGACAATATATTTACAAATGTGAGTCTGGTTTATTTCACTTATGAGTATAGTTTCAAGTTGCCTCCATTTACCCATAAAAGCCTCAAGTTATCTTTTTTTATAGCTGAGTAATATTCCATTGTATAAAAATACCACATCTTTTTTATCCATTCCTCGGTTGATGGGCATTTGGGTTGTTTCCAAGATTTAGCTATTACAAATTGTGCTGCTATAAACATGGGTGCACATATATTGCTGTGGTATGATGATTTTAATTCTTTTGGGAAGATGCACAGAAGGGGAATAGCTGGGTTGAATGGGACCTCCAATCCTAGTTTTTTGAGGAATCTCCGTACTGATTTCCATAGTGGTTGCACCAGTCTACACTCCCAGCAGTGGAGAAGTGTCCCTTTTCCCCCACAGCCCGACCAACATTTGTTATCCATTGATTTCTTGATGGCAGCCATTCTTTCTGGAGTGAGATGAAATCTCAGTGTTGTTGTAATTTGCATTTCTCGAATGACCAGTGTTGCTGTACATTTCTTCATGTATTTATTTGCCAATTGTATTTCTCTATCTGAGAAGGGCATGTTCATCTCAGATGCACACTTTTGGATTGGGTCTTTGAATTTGAGGGGCCTGATGTTTTTCAATTCTTTATATGTCCTAGATAGAAGTCCTTTGTCTGAGGGACAGCTGGCTAAAATTCTTTCCCATTCTGTGGGTTTTCTTTTCACTTTTGGTAATTTCTTTTGAAGTGCAAGAACTTTTTAATAAGACGAGATCCCAGCTGTTGATTCTTTGAAGTACAGTTTGAAGTGCAGTTTGCATTTTGTTCATGAACTGTTTGCCTACCCTTATGTCTTCAAGATTTCTGCCTACCTTGTCTTCCAGTAGATTTAGTGTTTCTGTTTTAATATTTAGATCTTTGATCCATTTTGACTTTAGTGCATGATGATAGACCTGGGTCTAGTTTCAGTCTTCAGCATGTGGAAAGCCAATTTTTCCAGCACCATTTATTAAAGAGGCTATCTTTCTTCCAGTGAACATGTTTAGGCTGTTTGTCAAATATAAGTTTGCTAAGTGTCTTTGTAGTTGTGTTTGTGTCTTCTAATCTGTTCCTGCATCTAAAAAATTTATAAAGCACTAAAAATATCATCAGCTCATAACCATATAGCCTGCTTAACAATGAAGGGCAACACATCATACAAGTGATTGTAGAGGTGCTGGTGTAAAGCAACCCATTGGGCTGCCAGATATATGAGTATAATGCACAATTATGCATGATCATAATAACTGGCATTGATAATTTATAAGTATGTTGATAGTTCGTGTTCTTACATGTATTTAGTATTGCAATAGTTTTGTGTAAGTACATATTAATGACCACACACGATGAACTACCTAATGGTGCATTTCACTGAAAGTATTCTCTAGAAGAACATGCAGGTGAGGGGGCATGTTCTTCTAGAGAATACTTAATTGATTTGCTTTTAGGATGCATCACTATGGGTTTGCCTCAAAACCTTTGTTTTCAAAAAGCTGTGTGTGTGTGTATGTGTGTGTTTGTGATAGAAGCAGTTGCAGTGTATGGAGTATTCATTTATCAGGCACTGGACTAGGCAGAATTTACACATTATTTTAAGTCTTAGGTAGGTGTTTTCTATTTGAATTAACAACCTGAATCATAGAAAGTTTAGTGGCACATTCAAGTCTAAATTAAGATGATAATACTTTTCAACCTGACCAAAAATGATCTTAGACAAAAACGTGGCCTTATCTTAGAAAAAAACCTTAGTTTTTGCATGATGAGGAAAGTATCATTTTACTTTTATCTAGTAGTGATGAGAAATGGATGGGAAAAAACAGACTCAGTTAATCGTTGCTAATGAAACAAAAGACCTGAAGTATATAAACTTATGAAAAGGGGACATATACATTCTTCGTCACCATGTAAAGTCTGCCACCTCCCCTGTGGCTACGTTTCATTTTTGTGAATATTCTCACTCTTCAAACTATCCTTCAACTTTGCTGTAATCTGTCTACAGTGGAATTGAACCTATCTGAGTTGTGCATCTAGCAAAAGACAAGTCATTTATAGTTTGTTCATAAAGCTTGGGAACAGCTGTTAGCCTAATGCTTGGGGGCTCAGCAGTGGCCTTGGGGATGAGGAGAAAGTGCCAACAAATGATGTAAAAACTGGGGAAGTCCGGGTAATAACTTCACACTATATCCCTCTGGCTTCCATCAGTGATAAAGATAGAACTGAACAGTCAATATGGGTCCTCATCTATCTTAATCCTCTTTGACAGCATAATATGTGCTTCTCCAGGCTATATACTACTTATATTACCAAAAGTTGATCTCATGCCTGAGGTTAGTATAGCAAACAAAAGCAAAGTTACTATGTTTCTGATTTCATGTATATTCCTTAAACAAACCTAATTGTACCACCAAAATAACTTTGCAAAGTTTAAGCTTGGCTCTATAAACTTAGATTGTGTTTTCAAAGGCTTCTAGATACAATTGTAGTGGCTCTGCAAGGTGGAAGAGAATTGTAATAACGTAGTGCAGTTCACTCCCAGCTGTTTGCAATTACTATGAGTCACGTCATAATTCTCATGATTTGGCCTCTCGGAAATTAAAGTTTTTCTAAAGGTAATATATCAATCATGCTAGCATCTATAAGAAAACTTAAGGGCAAAGAAAACAATGTAAATTGAGAAATACTGGAATATTAGTTTTAGACATTTAATAGTTTTGCAAAGAAATTTCAGAAGACTGAATCCCTATTGCAGTCTTATTCCATTATCTTGGTGGCTTGCTTGTTTTCAACTTCAGAATTCGAGGGATAATTTTTTTAACAACCTCTAGCAGTCAATGTTTGCAAAATGATAAACCTAATTATTGTGACTGCTTTATTTTATCCAAACAAGATATTGAATATTATTATAACAACCTGCTTTTCCTGTGGTATCAAATCTTTGCTTACATGATAACATAAAAGATTGATTATATTTAACTTTTGCCTCAAATTATGGCTATTGATTCTTTTGTATATATAATGCAGCACTTTCAAGGAAGTCATAGGACAATGTTCCTAATTGCATTGCTGAACTCGTTTTAATAAACTTCCAAGGAAAATACACTAAATCTAGATTGTTCATCTCATTATACCAAGGGTCAGAGCCAACTGATTAATTTCTATTAGCTATAAGTAGATTGTGTACAAAAATCTTAAACAGAAGTAGAATTGAAAGTGTGTAATCGAGGGCGGAAGTTTTCTCTCTACTCCTGAGCCTCAGATCTCCTAGAATCAGGGTAGAAGATAGATCATCAAGTTCAGATCTATCTTCATTTTATAGCTAGGGCTAAGTAGAGCTAGCATATTCTGAATGCTAAGGAGATATTTTGCTTTGGATTTAAGACTTCTATTTTAAATGCACAGTAACTACAGAAAAAAATTACAGAAATCTCAGTTTCTAGTTCTGTTTTGATATTAGTAACTTCTGGACTAAACTATAACATGTACTACACTGATGGAAAAGAAGAAAGGGAGAGAAAAAATGTACATATTCTATATATTGCAGTTTGTACTGGCTGCCATGTCTATAATAACTATAATTAATATATACATGTATGGGTATTACTATGTGTTTTTAACTGAATTAAGAATGTGTTAATTTGCTTCAGTAAAAAGTCTGAATTTGTTACAGCAAATGGAAGACCCCTTCCTCCTTTGAATAGGCAAATAGACAAGTTAAGTGAAGAACATCAACAAGCACTTCCAATTATGCATATTAAATCTTTGATTGTGCCTCAAATATTTGCAGTTCTCCTAAAAATAAGTAATAGTTTTTACTTCATTGTATTGACAAAAATTTATAGTTTCAGAAGTGTTCCTTTTCATTTTCTTTTAAAATAACCTTTATTTTAAGATTAGTGAACGAAGGTAATAATACAACCAACCAGTAAGGAATATCTCAGACAAAACACTACGGTTTGATTCTCATAAATTGCCATGTTCACTGCTAGAGTTTGCCATAAAATCCTATAAGGCCAGAAATTAAGTTTGAGTTTACAGATGGGTATACAGAGTAATGCTCCTGTGCCAATGTGCCTGCATCCCATTCTTCAGAACCTGTGACTAGATTAGGAAATGAATGTTGCAATGCAATACAGGTGGCTAATCAACTGATCTTGACATAGGACGATTACCTTGGGTTACCTAGGTGGACACAATATAACCACAAAGGTCCTTAACAGTGAGAAAGTGGAGCAAATGGTTATGTCAGTGTTGTGATGTGAGGTGCTACTAGTCATCGCTATTGATGAAGGCAAAAGTGGCCCAGGAACCAAGAAATGCCAGGATCTATTAACAGCTGCACAAGACTAAAGTCCAGTCCTGTTCTAGGGCCTCCAGAGAGGAATGCAGCTGTGCAGACTTCTTGATTTTTGCTCAGCGAGACTCATTTCAGACTCTGACTTCCAGTAGCAATAGAGAAATAAGAGTTTGTATCAATTAAATCTAAAAAGTCTGGATATCTATTTATCCTTTATGATTGTTACTTTGGTTAATTGCAGGTCAGTCTTATGTGAAATAATGCCTAAAGCAAAGGGATTTGCTTTTACTTGGTTCTTTCTGAAGAGTACCCATTACCTCCTCATTCAAGCAGCTCTGGGTCTATTAACCTACTGAAGGAGTTGAACCCAGGGCTTTGCACGTGCTAGGTAAGTGCTCTATCACTGAGCTACATCCCAAGCTTGACTAGTGTAATTGTTAATGAAATTTTTAAAAAAGTCATTTGTAACTTCTGTAGAGACAGGATAAATGACTGTTTGCAGTGTTCCTGATAAATCTACTCCAATAATGCTGTGTCATTAAACTTCATAATTTTCAAAGAATATTAAGCCACGGTTTCATTAATAATGGCCCTCTCTCCCATGGTACCAGTCAATTATAAAAAGAGATAGAATCCTACTTCTTAATCTTGCATATTCAATTAAATTGTTAGAAATAGACTGCCTGTCCAAATTTTTAGTTTTGTGTCTCTCTTAGTCATCTATCACAACAGTCACTTTGGTGCTGAGACTTTTCTTTAAATAATTTAATTCTATATCCACAGGGTGAGTGAAACTTTATTTTTTTTCTTGCCATTATTTCTTAATCCCAATTCCTAAGCTTCACTATATACCAAGTCTTTGAAGTCAATTCTATCAGAAAAATGATCCATGGTCTTTATTGCTCAATGATCTGCTGTTAACCACTTTTGTTCCAAATTGCCTTTTTGGTCAGTGTCTTCACTTTTAGATAACTCTGTGTGCTAATGCTAGTTTTGTAGGTAGAGATTTATCAGAAATCATGAGCTGCTTTTCAGAATTTCTGGAAGGATCAGGAAACCAAATTTCATGATATACCACCAGAAGCAAGATAGATATGAGAAAACATCCAAATCTTATGTGATTATTCTAGACAGATAAAATCCTTCTGTTATTAATTATTGTATACCTTGAGAAAAGTAAAGGAGAGGAAAGTGAAAAGGTCTATGAGATAATTGGAATCTCTATTACAACTGTAGCAAGATAATTACATACTCTTCTACATTGTTAATGAGAAGAGGCACTCTCCATTGGCTTAGATTACCTTTTATGTCTTCTGACCCATATATAAATGTATATGCTTACATATCAGTAAGTCATCCAAGGACCCTAAGCTTTTTTCTTTTTTTTGTGTCACTGGGGATTGAATTCATGACCTCGCACTTACCAGGCAGTTGCTTAGGCCACTGAGCTAAATCCCCAGACCTAAGGACCCCAAGTTTGAAAGTCCTAAGAAATGTAATCTATTTTTTTCTTTCCTTTCCTTTCTGAGAATGTAGCATGTTTTTCTAGGGTTGTTTGTTACCGCAGCGTAATCTGTCCTATCCTGACCTTTCTGTGTATTTATGCATTTTTGCAGACTTAAACACATACAAACTGGATAAAATGTATACCTTCTTTGTAGCCCACATTTTTGGTAGAAAATTAATTTTTATTTATATGTTGTTAGTTTGTTTTATTTACTGTATCTTGTTAATTTTCTAAGACAATGCTACTTCAGTAATTAAAATAGAGAAAAAGCCTATTCTCAAAGAGTTTGCATGAAACACCCCCAGTTTTTGCATGCCTTCTCTGCTCTTTAAACAACTGACTTAACCATTTTTAAACATAGATTTCTATAATGGTAGATTTTTACACAATGCTTTAAACCTGTCTCCAGATCTTACAAAATTCAAATTCCATGACCATGAAACAACTCCCTTCCACCCCCCCCAGCACCTGGTAACCATCATGTTACTTATGACTCTATGATTTTTTAAAAATTTAGATACTATACGCAAGTAGAATCATGCAGTGTTTGTCTTTTTGTGACAGAATCATGAGAAACATAATCTTTAACTTTCAAATCTGTACTATATGGCAAGACACTGTAAGAGGCTTAGAATTTTTTTTGGTTATTCTGAAATGTTTTTCAGTTATTCTTTTTAACTTTCTTCATTAAAAAAGAAAGTAAAAGAAGAGTTTTAAAAATGGGGGAAGTTAAGGAAAGCTCATTTAGTTTGAGGTCTACAAAAGCAAATTCTGAGGAAATAAATCCAGGGATTTATTTTTCTCTTAGGAGATAGCTGTAAAATGGCAATGAAAGCAGGAAAGAGCAGAAAAAAGATGGACAAAGAGTGTATATTTTCATACACATATATTTCCAACCTAATCACATGGAGTGTTCTGAAATGTGATTTCATCTTCACTTCATCATGAAGGTGTGGTTGCCATACTCTTTTCTTAGTCATTGCCTAGATGACATTCATAAAGGGGATTTCTAACAGTCACAGATGATACTATACACAATAATGTAAGCATGAGCACAAAAATATGAAGAAATGGAAACTCAATGACAATATATATCTGTGTACATATAAAAAAATACATATGTAGCATATATATATAACTTATATATATATATACTGTGACTGTAATTTGTTTTAAGATTTTGAGGAAGATGGCAGTGTTTGTATTTGTGTGGAAAAGTTGACCACAGTTGTGTTTGTCACCAATGTGGAGTTTGTGAACAGAAGCAAAGTTCTGTCAAATGCCTTTGAGAACCAAATTGTTTGCAAACAGAAGTGATAGTGAACCAATGTATTACTGTATATATCTAAATCTAGATCTATATATCTATATAGAGAGGATCATATATATGAAACAGAGAAAGGTGGAGATACTTGATACCTGTTAATTTTAGAGGAATGTCTAAAGAATGTGGCAAAAACTAGTGCCAACACCAAAAGAATGATTAAATTATTGTTAATTTTTGTAAATAATTTTAGCAATGACTAGAATTAAAGGTTATTGCTTCTTGCTTCTGTGAGAATATAACTTGAAGAGACAAGCCAGACATGGTGGCTCACGCCTGTAATCCCAGCACTTGGGAGGCTGAGACAGGCGGATCGTTGTGAGTTCGAGACCAGCCTGGGCTACAAAGTGAGCTCAAGGCCAGCCTGAACGGCATAGTGAGACCCTGTCTTAAAAACAGGGCTGGGAATCTAGCTCAGTGGCCTAAGCGCCTGCCCGGCAAGCACAAGGTCATGAGTTCAATCCCCGGTGCCGAAAAAAAAAAAAGAGACAGACAATGTAACGAATGTCAAAAAGAATATTTGAAAGTTTCTCATTCCTTTAATATAATATGGGCATTTTATTGATAAATCATAAACTTTAAGATATATATTGGGAAATAGTTATTATAAATGAGACAGGTAGTGGTGGTCTAAATCTAGTTGTACGAAATACAGTGAAATAAATGTAGAGTCCTACATTCACACTTTAAATTGATTGTTTTATTCTTTTAATGTCCAAGACTGTTTTTATTGGATAGGAATTTCCTGGAGATAACAACCGTAAGTCTAGGATAAAATACCAGACAAAATAAGAAGACACTCACATACATATACAAAAGACTAAAAAGAGCAAAAACCTGCAGCCACCAGAGGGTGAAAAATGCAGCCAGATTCAAATGGGGTTGGTACATAAAGAAAAGTTGCCACAGGGTAAATCTCTCTTTTTTAGTCCTTACCTAATGGAAAGTTTCACTCAGTATCACATGGAGTGGCTAAAACTCTGATAGAAAACATGTGTTCTTTTTGGGGTTAAAAAAAGAAAAAGAAAAGAATTTAAGGCAAACTTCGACATTAGAACGAGAAAAAGAACTCAAGGCAAGAGGACTGCTAGTTGGAGTTCAACCACATCTCAAAACTCAAATAAGCAAAGCAAAAAAAAAAAAAAATGGCCAGGGATGAAGCTCGGTGAGATGGCCCTGAGGTCACCCTCTCAGCACTGCAAAACAAACTAAACAAAAAGCTAAAGTGGTAACACGGACTCTGAGCCCAGAGTCTAAATTTCTGCATGAGACTCAAATCAGGCATAGTTAGGGAGACTGAAAACAGACCAGCTAAGAAAATAATAAATGAACTTGGTGTTGACCTGCTTCTCAATACTCAGTTTGTACTCAGAGTCCAATCGATTGCCTGCTAAAATTTTAAAATATCAGGAGTTATTCATAGGAATACAGTAAAATTCCAAGTATCCACAACCACAGTAAACTTCAATGTCCAGGTTACAATCATATGAGATACCAGGAAAATATGTCCCATTTGTGTATCTGTGTGTGTTTTTAAAACTGCAGAAACCAACACAGATAGGTGTTAAATATTAGAGTTGGCACGCACAGATGTTAACAAGTAATTATATACAATCAATTAGGTGAAGAAACCATGTTAAGAATGAATAATAAAGGAATAAATTTTAGCAGAGGTATAGGCCTCAGGAAAAGGGAAAAATCTCAAACTAAAAATATATTTTTCAGATTTAAAAAATCATTAGATGAATCTATCTCCCTATTTCTTATTGTCTATCTTTTATTTTGCTATATAGTTTTTACTTTGGGTTTCTCATATAAGAGAAACCATTTGATATTTAAACTGTCTGATTTATCTCACTTAACATTATGGTCTCAAGGTGAGTCCATTTTTCTGCATATGACACAAATGTATCTTTATGGAAGAATAGCGCTCTGTTGTGTGTAAATGCCGTATTTTCTTTTTTCACTCATCTGTTGATGGACATGTAGGCTGTTTCCAAGATTTAGATATTATGAATTGTGCTGCTATAAACACAGGTATGTTTGTATCACTGTAATATGATGTATTTAACTCTTTTGGAAAGATGCCTAGAAGGACAATAGCTACCTTGATCTTTCTTAAATGGGAAGAGGATCAAGAGCTGGAGTATGGAGGGAGGAAGGAGAGGAATAGGGCATGAAAAAAGGAATTGGGATGTGTTGCATACATGTACCTACTCCCCACAAAGAAGGTAAACATTGTATATGGCAAATATGTACCAAAAAAAAAGCAAAGTGGATCAAGATATAGTGGAGGAGGAAGGAAAGGGAAAGGAGGTAAAAAGAGAAACTAAGATGTGTTATGTACACATACTAACTTCTCACAAGGAATGTAAACATTATATACTACACATATGTAATAAAATAAAATACAATGATCATTCACTAGATGGGCATAAAAGCAGAAATGGAGATGACAAAGATAAAATTCCAAATTTACATGTAGGTCAAAATCAATTCTCTTTATAATCTTAAGATGGGAGAAAAAGACTGAAAAACTGATGAGTCTTAGGAAACAGTTGGAAATCAAAAGGTGTAACATATGTACAATGTGAAGATGTAATGGGTGTATATTTCCCACTTTTATTGGAAGACATAATAATACAGATTCAACAAGCTTAGCAAATTTCAAACAGGAGACATATGAAGAAAATTGTAATAGTCATATCATAGACAAACAGTTAAAAACAAAAGATAATTTCGAAAGCAGCCGGGGAAAAAAGACATTACAGAGAAATAGCAGTTCGAATTTCAAATGAATACAAACTTCTCTTCAGAGTCAGTGGTGGCATGTGGCATACAATACCATCTTTGAAGGGAAAAAGCACACAAATAAACTT
>RJWT010053688.1:0-10388 GCA_004365215.1 Cuniculus paca | reverse complement strand
TTTCCTCTCATATAGAGGAATTGTTACAATGGTGAATTGAATTTTCTCAATTTTTTTTATTGGGACTTCACTAAGACCTATTAATGGAATTATCCATGAGAAGGAATAACTTAAATAGAAAACCTCCGTGTAAGTCTTTGTTCTATGATAGTTATCTGAGAGCAGTAATGTGTTAATTAGGGCATAAAGAAAAGGAAGCTTAAACATTATCTAAAAGTGATTTTGTAAACTGTGTTGTGATGGTTACTTCTGAATGTCAACTTGAGATGTCTAGGACATTAGTACAGCATGTGCTGGGTTGGTCATGAGGGCATGACCTTGAGGATTATCTCCTATCCCTGGCCCCTTTCCTGAAAGGGGTCTCTCCATCTTTTTCTGCTTCATGGCTACCATGAGGTGAGCAGATTTCTCCACCACCCCTTTCTACCACGATGTTCCTATTCTGTAGCCAGCCACCACGGACTGAACCGCCAGTCAAATTAAACTCCACCTCCAACGTGTCAGGTATTCTGTCAATGACAGACAGATGACCTATACATGTGTTAACAATACATAGTAAGCAGTACAGCTTATACTTAATTCCACTCCTCATTTCATACTTTCACCATCTTGTAGCACTAAAATGTGTAATACTTTTCCTCCCAATGATGCAATTTGTTGTGTACATGAAAAAAAAAAAAGGAAAAATAAGTATCACTGGTCTTTTTCTTGCCACCTTTCAAATTACCTTCAATTTAACCCCAGAAGAACAATCTAAGGAGTTGTGTCCTTACTTAAGCCTAAATATTTCTATAACTTCCTAGCTAGGTTCTCATTTATAAACCTTTTAAAAATTAATTATTAAAGCCTTTTCCATTAGTCTTTTGTTTGGCCTTCATGCAACCATTTTTCTTTCTTTGTTTAACAAGTGAAAAACCACTGCATTCACTATAAATGCATGGCAGGAGATACGGGGAGAAGGCTTATGATTCATGCTGGATTCTTCCCTAGGACCAGCTTTGTGATGACAGCATTCGGGAAATGTGTCAAGTTCACTCTAAACCCACAGGCAGACTCCAAACTAGTTGACCATATGAAGAGAACTCTCTTCATCAGTTCTTCTTATTCCCCTTCTCAGTTTAAGGTACTGGGATATGTCATTCACATGGTTTATTGGTAAATTCTATTATCAGTCCATCTGTCCATCCACCCATCACTCATCCATCCATCTATCCATCCATTCACCCATCATTACTGATTATCAAGCATGTGCCTTATGCTGGAGGTAGAATACAAAATAAGAAAATAATTACAGTGTGAGAGTCAAACTAAATAGTACAGTGACTTCTATCATTAGAGGAATAAAATGAATGCCCAGCAGTGCATTAGGGCAAATTTCCAGGAAAAGATTTTATCAAAGACAATCAAATGCCACCAAGATAGTGACAAGAGGATGGCAGAGCATACATAATGCAAGAACAGCATATGCAAAGGCACAAGATTGCAAAACAGAACACTCTAGGGAACTAAACATGGTTAACAGGCTTGCCAGAGTCTGTCTAGAGGATAACAAATAGGGTGACTTCACATTAGTGATCTCAAATTGTACACCTCAGATGCTACTGGGGGAACTGGGGAAGCAGTTTAGCAGGTGGGTTCACATTTGTGTGTTTTACTTACGGGGCTTTGTCAAAAATTATTTTTATTTACTTCATCACTTTGGATTGAATCCAAGACCTGTGCAAGCTAGGCAGGAGCTCTACCACTGACGCACACCCCAAGCTGTGAAAAGTTTCTTTTTAAATAGCAGATTCCAGCCGGCTGTGGTGGTGCATGCCTGTAATCTCTGCACTTGAGAGGCTGAGCCAGGAGGATCACTGTGAGTTTGAGGCCAGTGTGGGCTACATAGCAAGACCCTGTCTTAACCCCTGCCCCTCAAAAAAGATACCATTATTAAAAAAAAATCAGAAAGTACTGGCTTAGATAATGATCTTTACTAAGCTGAGGATTTTGAATCTGACATTCACATCAATGTGTAACAGGTTGGGTGACAGAAATTGTATCTTTTTGCTTCACTCCTCACAGGAGTAAGGGGATACATTTGAAAATGTTTGGTCATTAACAATAATGATCATGATAAAACTGTGTATTGTTTGAATAATACAAGTAGAAAGAAAAAAGTGCAACAAAACTATATGGTAGAGTATGAGTTAAATATTGCTATACTGACACATAGTTACCCTCAGTGTGGGATATACAGAAGATGCAGGAAAATGCTTATTTGGTAGTTTACCTGTTGTCTGGAACCAATAGAGAATATGTATGCAGCAGGAATTCATCATTAACATTTTTTAAAAAGCGTTATCAAATATTTGAAAACTGAACAGTTGTAACACTTACACATTTTTTTTTTTTGGTGGCACCAGGGATTGAAATCACGATCTTGCGCTTGCCAGGGAGGCGCTTAGGCTGCTGAGCTAGATCCCCGGCCCTTAACAGTTGTAACATTTGTATCTCAGGAGGCCTATGGCTAAAATGAGGTCTCTTCCACTGATTTCTTCTCTTACTTGAAAAGTCTAGTCACAAGGCTCTGAGTTAGTTTTCTTTACAAATCATGTCGAAAGAAGAAAAAACTACATAAATATCTATTTCATAAAACTTGTAAAGCTAGGAAAAATAAAAAGCCTTTAAAGGCATATGAGAGCCAGACACGGAGGCACCCCCCTGTTTTCTCAGCACACTAAGAGGCTGAAGCAGGAAGATACCAAGTTCAAGCCCAGTCTGGGCAACTTGGTGACTCAGATCTTGTCTCAAAATAAAAATAAAAAAGGGTTAGGAATATAGCTCAGTACAAAGACCATGGTTTCAATTTCCATCACTAAACAACAACAAAAACAAATCAAAGAAAGCCCCATAAATTCCCTGTGATGAATTTTTACAGTGCTGCTTAAAAGTAATTCAAGGTGTCAACACCAATACACTCCAAATTAATTTCATATGGGTCAGTGTGCCCCCACAACCTACATGGTGGGATAAATGTGGTGACCAAGTCTCGATAATTTCATGCATATGATCTGGAATGCCGTGAAGCGAAAAGGTACAGAACCCAGTATACTGAGTTTTGTCCTGATATCTCAAAACCTTAACCCCCAGTTACTCTACCTCTATATCTAGTACTCTAGAAAGGGTTTAAAAAGATGAGTTGCTGTCTATAGAACATTTAAAATGTTGTCTCATTTGGTATATTTACACAGTTTTGGGTTTTATCCTGACCTCCAGGTCACAATTGTACATGAGTTCTGGAAATGAGCAGAATCTGCCATCATTTCCAGGAACCCTTAGTTTACCATGCTGTCCTGGTAACTTTCCCATTCACCTATCACTATTTGTTGTCTTGGGACTAAATGGTAGCTAGAAGCAGCAGCACAACTAGTGAGAGTTCTCTCATTTTCCAAGATACACACACAAGCTTAACCAAGCAGGTAACCTAGTAAACGGTGATTATGTCTATCACTCTCCCTCAAACAATGTGCATTCTTTTTCAATACCAAACCCTCCCTGTGCTCATGACATCCTTCATGTCTTACTTGTCCCAAAAAGCCTCATCATGCTGCTACACCCACACAAAAATCCTCCCTCTTTATTTCCTATGATAACTGTTTTTCTTTACTACACAACTTAAATTTTGGATGCTAGGTTTCTAGGGTGTTTTGTGAAACATATATTTCGAAGCCAGAGAAGTGGGTTCAAATGCTAGTTTGGGATCTATCTGATTTGAAGTTATTCTGTTCTCTGAGTCTCAGTTTTTACATGACAAATAAGGTTAATCTCTTTTCAGGCAAATGAAGAGACAACAGTATATTTAAATAGCAGCTTCCCTCCACCTAGCACATGCTCAATGAATGGTATTCAATAAATGTTAAACTGACAAAAAGGGTGGGAACTATGTCCTATTCTCTTTGTTCCTGTTACAAGGTACAAAGAGTGACAAAGAAAGAACCAGCTGAACATTAGTCACTTTCCCCTATTTGTTGCAGAGGCAGCTCACATCTGGTCTCAGAAAACCAAACAGGTAGGCATTTATTTCCCTTCACAATTATAATTAGCCCAAACGAGTGTCATCACAGTCAGGGTGATAGTAATACTTTTTATAAGACTCATTTACATGACACTTAAATAGGTTGGGTTTTTTTTTTTTTTTTTTTGATCTTGTCTTATTTAGCTTCAGGAACATAGTTAGAGAAAGTTACATATACTAAAAACCTGAGTTGATCGGTTAAACACTAGCAATACCACTTTCACCCTAATTCACAGTTTACAAGGCATATGACCACTCATGTTTTTTTTATTTAAGATACTAATACTTAGCATTTAAAATCTTCCAGATATCAGTGGACACTAAACTTGGGGTGCTGTCTATGACTGCTACAAATTAGCTATGACTGCTACAAATTAGCTATGACTGCTACAAATTAACACAGCAATTTTTAAAAGAAAACACAAATGTGGCATATTGCTGCCATTGTAAGCCTGAGGTGTATTTAATGTCTTTCCCCCAGGTTAAAGGGAATTAAACCCTGAGAAGGCAATGCTTAACTGGTTTGTAAAAGAGCCAACTGTAGGAGTTCTTAGAAAGTTTCTTACTCCGGCAATTTCTCAATGATCGGAATTTTAAGAAATTGAAAGAGAACTTAATATGTCTCCAAAATATATGGCATAATTGCTATACCCTTATTGTTTTTGTTTCAAGAATCAACTCCTAAATTTCCACAGTTCAAATTAAATCTGTCAGCACTAAAATACTTCTCATAGAAAGGCCTCTAATTAAACCAGAATTAAGCATTACCTTGAGGAATTCTCTTACCAAGGGCTGTTTCTAGTTTAAGTGAGTTTGTTGGAAGCAGTTGAGGTTTTTGGCATACTTTATAATTCTGAACAAAGTTGACCAAGGGAAATACACAGAAATACTAATCTTTTTTTCATTTGTTTTCCAAGTTTGCTCTACCCTTGCATCTTTTACTTACAAATAAACAAATTACCAATAATCTATTTTCCATTCCATTTCCCCAACTCACTACAATTCTCAAATGTGTGACCCTTCTCAAACTATTGTTTTCAGTAAATGCTTGTGTATGCATAAAATTTGTAATTTTTAATACACACATATTTACATAGTTACTCTTAACAACTACTTTATTTTAGGTTCTGGGGATTAAACCCAGGGCTTCAGCATTCATTCACATGTTTAGCCCTTTTTAAGTTTTTTGTTTGGAGGCAAGTCCCTGCTCAATTGCCAGGGGGGCCTTGAATTTGTGATCCTCTTACCTCAGCCTCCCTCACAGTGCTGGGATTGTAGACATGTGCCACTGCACTGGGGAAACAGTTTTCAGTTGCATAAATGGTATCATACTGTACTATCCTTCAGTCACTTTTTTCTCATTTTCCCTACTTGAAACAGTCTGATATTCATGTGGATATTCATTCATTGTTACGATTTCAATGTATGAAAATAATTTTATTCATTAGATAATATTTCTAAAGGGGTTGGAAACATCTGTAAAGGACCAAAGTATTCTAGGCCTTGTAGGACATGTGTAGTCTCTATTACGTGTGTGTGTGTGTGTGTGTGTGTGTGTGTGTGTAACTGTTTTTCTTCATTTACTTTTATGTCAAGGTCCTCAAGATCACTGTCAAATTCAATAACTCATGGAACTCAGAAGAGTGATTAGTTTAATAACTGAAACACACAAGAATAACTTAAAATCTGCAAAGGCAAGATGCACATAGAAGCATGCTTTAACTTGTCCTCTCTCAGAGGAACAGCACGGTCAGTACAGTATTTAAACTTCCCCAAATGATGCAGGATGTGTATGGAAAACTGTCAATCAGGAAGTGAGACTTGGGTACAGGATTCTTACTAGTCAGTCATATAAGCATGGAGAACCCACACAGCTGCCCTGCTACTCAGTTTTCAGTTAAACTATCCATTAAGTGCATTCTGCAAGATGCAGTGCCCCCACCATAAATTACTGTTCACACAAACTACCCGGTGTGAACCAAGCCCTTGGGTAAACAAAGGCACTTGTGCCAGGCAGGGCACTCCATGAGTTGCCTGACAGTCAGACCTTTCTCAGAACCCCAAGGACTTGAATATACAGATCTGCTATGTCAAACCTTTAGTGTACAGATGCCAAAGCCATTCTTAGCTCAGGGGCCAGGGACTCAATTTAATTGGAGAGACCAGTGCTAGGGTCATTCAAGTTACATTTTCCCTATTTCAAATACTGCTGTAAAAAGTCTTTGTGCTTATTACACATAAGATATATTGTTGGAAAAAATGACAAAGATACCTTCTTTCAGAAATAAAAACAGGAAATTGGAAATACATAAAACCTGATTTTTATTAAAAGAAGCCAGTTTATCATAAAGCTAATCACTAGAATTCCAAAATCATTTATTTATAAGGTTACAAAATCTCACCCTTTCTTAATCAGGACATTGAATTTATGATTTAGTAAAATAACTGTATAAAAGCAAAAGTCTTGAAAATATTAAATTTGAGCCTCACAGATACTTTACCATAATTAACAGATTGCTGTTATTTCATAGTAAGAGGAAAGATTTTTTTCATCAAACTGTTACTATACATGCTTTCTAATCTTGGTATGGATGTCAAAGTTATGGAATAAGGCTTAGATAACTGTAGAAAGTCCAAGGTATCCGAAACAGACAATTGTGGTAGCTCACGAACTGCACTAATACCTTCAAATATAGCTGTACTTAAAACAAAATATTGAAGTCTTTCCTACCTACAGCTAAGATTTGGTTTTATAATTAAAAATCAATGTGATTTTTCCAGTTTGGAAAAAGCAATTAAGCCTCTGTCTCCTCTATAATCACCTACCAGAAATTTCAAGTTTTCTCCTAATTTATAAACCTACACACAATGCACTTTAGTTCTATACAGATGCTGAACTGCTGTTATAAGTAATAAGTAATTCTAACTTTACTAAGACAATGAAAAAAGTATGAATTTTCTCAACATCTTTGCCAATCCTTATATTATCTGAACATGAAATAGCATTTAATTGTACAGATTGACATTTTCTTGATTAATACACTAAAACATTTTGTGCTAATTCATCTGTTGGTTCTCTCTCATGTTCTGCTCTTTTATCTAGCCCTTAATTGACCCTTGATAAAATTTTCATTTCCTGTTAGTTTCTGGTAAACACAAGTGCCTTGCATGGCTTGCTTTTAAAAATATTTTGTCATACTTAAGTTTCTAAGTTTAATAAAGTCAGATATACCAAGTTTTTCCTTTATGGTTTGAGCTTTTGCCACATTCAACAAATCCTTAAATTGGACAAAAATGTTCCTGTATGTTCTAATTTGTTTTAATATCTGCCTTTAATTCACCAAATTTCTCTTGACTACACTGAGACAAATATGGACATGTGGCAGTCCTAGTGCCATTTATTGAAGTCATTCACTTCCTCACTGTTGGCCATATTTCAAGTTCTTATACATCTATTCTGTACCATAGCTCTATGTGCCTAACTGTGTCCCACTAAGGCTGTTTAATCATTTTAATTCTTTTGTTTCTAAATGGGATCTTGCTATATTGCCCATGCTGGCCTAAACTTTTGATCCTCCTGCCTCAGCCTCTAGAGTAGCCAGAATTGCAGGTATCATTGTAGTTTTTGCTATCCTAAATGATGGGAGCACCTATACACCCAGTTTTCATTTTAAAAAACTGTCTTGGCTGTTTGCCTTTTCACACTAGGTTAGGTATCTGCAGTTTCATTAAAAATTTGTTGAGATTTTGACAGGAACTTCAATCAACTTATAGATTGGGGTGGCTGATGCTTTAATATATTCATTCTTACCTTCAAACATAGGATACTTCCATTTATTTTGGTCTACTTTTACAAAATTCTTGCACATTTTTATTGGCTGCATTATTCTCTTATAGATTTTATTGTGAATGGAATTCTCTTAAATATTACATTTTCAAATAGCATGCAGGAAGAGAACACTATTATTCAGACTTCAATGTCAAAACCCTCAACCTTCACTTTAGTAATACTTTGTAGTTTCCCTTGGATTTCCAAATAAACAATTACCTTGCTCATTAGCACTGCTTTTCCCTTTACAATCCTTATACCTGTTTCCTCTTGTAGACCTACTCCACTAGTCAAGAACTCCTGTGCCATATGAAATAGATGTATAAGTCATTCCTGTTCTACTTGTGACTTCATTGATTCAGTCAACACCTAACATTGAACATCACATGTATTTTTTCATCTTAGTTCTTTCTTGATATTAGATTATCTTTATTAATCTATTTTGTCAGGAGAACAGTAACCTGTATTTCCCATTCTATCACTATACTGTAAAATTTTCCTGGCTGGGGATTTAGCTTAGTGGAACAATTGCCTGCCTGGCAAGTGCGGGGTCATGAGTTTGATCCTCGGTACCACAAAAAATTTCCTTCATGCTTCATGTCCTTTGATTGGCTGTTTGCCCTAAATTATGATCTCCTTTTATTAGTTGCTTTCACATTTAGACCATATTCCATATGAAATTTTTATGTATGAGTTTAAACCCTCCCGTCAGCTATTTAATTGCACCATTGTGATAATGTTCCTTTTTCATAAATCAGGCGATCTAAATATGTAGATCTGTATCAGACTTTCTATTCTGTTACATTGATCTATTTATCCTTATGTCAACTGCCATTATGACTTTTAATTACAACTACTTTTATATAATCATAGGTCTTTGTTGATACACATTTTCAGTTTTACTGTTCCAGTTTACTTTGGATATTCTTGGTCCTTGCATTTCTATTGGCTTGTTAATTTCTGCAACACACTATTGGAATGCACATTGAAGTTGCAGGTTAACACTGCCTTCCAAATCAGAAACACAGCATGCCTATATATTAAAATCTCTTTACATTCTGATTTTCTTTGAAAGTTTTCCTATTTGATCTTTATGCCAACTATAAGTGGCATTTTAATTTTGATTTGTTTCTAATATATATAAATTAATTTTTGTATAGTGATTTTGATAAATTTGCCATTTTGTTCGTTTTGCGGCACCGGGGATGGAACTCACGACCTTGCGCTTGGCAGGCAGGCGCTTAGACCGCTGAGCTAGACCCTGGGCCCAAATTTGCCGTTTTTTGAATTTTCTGTTTATACAACCAGTTGCCTATAATTTTCTCCTTTTCACACCTGATTTTTATTTCAGGCCTTAACTCAAGTATAGTCTAACAGTAGTTATGATTACTAGAATTCAAACAACCAAATTTCTTGGCTTTGTTGATTTTATTGTACATTACTTTTTCAAATATTTACTTTTATTTCCTTTTTTTCTTGAAAATAGTTGTTTGCCAATTCTCAGCCTTCCTTTTGTACATAATGCAGTTAAGAGTACAAATTCTCCTCCATGCACTGCTATGGGTGTAATTCACATTTTGCTATGTCAGCCTTTATTACTCATTTCCAAATACCTTAATAATGAAAAAAATTCTTTGACTGAGGCACTGTTTTTAAATCTAGTCCATAATTTCCAAGCAATTTGGATTTATTTTGTTGCTGGTGTTTTATCTTACAGTCCTAGAGAATTTAGGATAAATGCTTTTATCTATTGAACTTTCTTGTTTGCTTTTGGACTCCTGATAGGGTCAACTTTGGTAAACAATTCATGCTTACCTGAAGAAAATATGAATTGTTTTTGTAAGTCATGTGTACAATATATATAGTCAAAATTTAGCAACCACTAATATTCAGGTTATCTACATCTTGATTTCTCCAACTATGGTTATTATTCCACGTATTTTAAATTTGTTTTGGCATACAGACTTAGGATCCTTATTTTGCAGATTCTCTTTTATCTCTAACAATGCTTATGTCTCTTTGGCTGATAGTGCTAGTCAGTCACACTATCATTTAGTTATTTTAGTGGGTTTTTGTTTTCTTCTTTTTGAGACAGGGTTTCACTATGAAGTTCAGGCAGGTCTTGAACTCACTTTGTAGCCCAGGCTGGCCTCAAAACTTGCAGTGATCCTCCTGCCTCCACCTTCCAAGTGCTGGTATTACAGGCACATGCCATCACTCCCAGCTGTGTATCTTTTCTTGTGCATTTATTTTCAACCTGTGTTCCCTTACACTACAATGTCATTTATGAGCAGGGTATACAGTAGAGTATTTCTTAGCCTAACTTTTCAACGTAGATTCAAGTAATGGATCATTTACAGTGTTTAATTTTATATTCTGCAATTTGTTTGGACCCCTTTCGTTTCCAATTCTAAATAATCTACCCATATTAAACTTTTATATACACATTCTATTATTATTTAGTTCTTAACTTATAGGTCATAACATGTATCTTTTGAGTTT
>RJWT010053687.1:0-10387 GCA_004365215.1 Cuniculus paca | reverse complement strand
CTGAATGCAAGTCTCAGCAATAAACTACTCACTTTGAGATGAGTTCAGATGAGACAAAGATGATTCAAAGACAGATTGTAATAATTAATACCTACAAAGAGGGTTTTCCCTGGATAGCTCTTCTCTTCCTCCTCCCCCCCAACAAGTTTTTTCACCAACAATTCTAGGAGAAAGGAAGAACAGATAAATCATTCCTGAATAAATATAAAGCCCCCCACCATTATTCTTCTCACTGATTTGAACATTCAAAGTCATGAGATTATGCACTGATTATAGCCTACTCTGGATTCTGGAAATCCCCACTCTCCACTCCCTGGCTCTTAAATGTCAGAGTAAACTTTCCAGCACCCTTCTGGTGTATCCCATCAATCTGAGACTCTGAACGTCAACCCAACAACCATGTCCTCTCTCTAAATGAGGTCCTGTGGGTGCTTCTGTGCAAAGGACACATAGTCTTTTCCTAAATCATTTTGCATATGAAAACATGTAATGCCCTCTGAATTTTTTTTCTTCCTCTTAGCAAGAAGCACAAGGCAACAAGCCCTGTTATCCTTAAGATAAAAAAAAAAAAAAAAAGCTTCACAACAGAGACAAAAACAAATCATGACCACATACAGCATCATATTTCACAGAAAACTGTGTACATTTCTTCCCCATATAGGACATACTTCAAAGTAACAAAAAATTTTTCATCAACTGTAGTGTTCCTTCTTGTCATTAGAAGTAGCCGTTTCTCCCTTGTGGTACATAAATATCAGAGAAAAGTAGTCTTTGAAATATTTACGTCCAGGAGTTCTTTGCTGGTTATTATTTATTTGGTATGTGTTTTGCGTTGTGTTCCAAGAGGTGGCAGCCTCAATTTTCATTTTCTCTCCACCCACGAGCATTCTTCCCAAATTTATATACCAGCCTGCGTCCATCCACCCGTTCCAGAATTTCTCTTTTGTAGTAATATCTGTAACAAAGGAAATTCCTTAAGGCGGCTGTTCAGACAGAGACTGCCAGGTAAATAGCAGGTCGTTTGGTCTTATCATCTGGAGAGACACGGAACTTCTTACCTCATGGCCCGGCTGAGCTTTTCATATGTCATGCTGCTGTTGTTTTTCTTTTTTCCCCATAGCTGAGCCACAGCTTCTGATTTCAAGAACCTGAAGATGCCCTCAGACCGATCTTCCCATTTGATTAACCCTGGGTTCTTGTCTGGGTTCAGGAGGATATCACGGATAAATTCCCACAGATGAGTCCCTCTTGGGTCTGTCAAGAAGAAAACGAAACATCACATCACAGCAAAGAAAGGGCAGAGAGCATGTTGAGTTATAACTTCTACCTTCAAGTGGGAGAAACTCTATTTTCTTCTATTGGCCAGGGATAACACTGGGGAGTTTCTTCTAATTATTATTCACAACTCACTTGGGCTTTATTTCAACCACTTTTTTCTAGTACCTCACCCAATTAAACTACTCCAATCCAAACAAAAATCGATACAGCTAAAGGATACGTGTAACTTCTAGAACATATTGGGAAGGCGGGTATCAGCCACATGCCATTTTGAAAATGAAGCAATCATTGCAGTGAAATTAGCAATCAAATTCGACTTTACTCCCACTAAATACGTAAGGCCTTCCTCTCCCACACATGATTCAAGGTGTTACGCTAGTTTACTTTTATGGGATGACATAGAATAGCACATAATATGGACACTCCGATTCTCTAGAGTTTCTAAATTATACCATTTTCATTGCTGTCTATGGTCTTTCAATTCTGTGTCTGTTATCTCACATATGTTCATAAGGTTTTATTGGGGGCAATCCAATTCCTAAAGAACACTACAAAATCCTAGAATAAATGGTCATTTTTTAGAATAAGAGCCCCCCAAAGATAGGAGGGCATCATTCAGCCAAAGAAAGAATGATGCATCTCAGTTATTTCTTCCCATCTTGCTCTTTGTCCCACTTTTTTTATTCTGGGAGAGAGAAACTCTCCACCCCTCTACCTGCAAGAAGCTCTTATTCTTTGAGGTCTTGGTTTTAGAATAAATATGACACGGTGAGGAGGAAATAGCCAGGGGCTCCCACTTTGAGAAACAGCTGCACACTTCCCACCTCCGTATCTTTGCGATTCATTATGAGATGTACAATCCGTGTACATTACCATTAACTGAGGCCTCTATTTTCTCTCACTGTCTGGAGTAAAGAAACAGAAATAGCAGGCAGAGGCAACCTTGGCCTGAAAGCAGGGAGCCCCCAGTTATGGCCAACATGAAGGAAAGGACCGAAGGCCATTGGAAAGCCAGGTAACTTACTGTGCTTTTTGGTGTGAGACTTGGTAGGGTGGTCTGGCTCTTTTTTCATGTCAGGTGATTCTGCTAATGAGAAAAATGAGAGCTGTTTAGTTTATCTATTTCCTATAATGTCATTTTCATTTATGCATCTCCCCTCTTAGCTGATATTTATTGAGCACCTACTATGTGCCTGTCACTGTGGGTCTGTGATAATGAACCAAACAAAGCAGATGTTAAGTGCTGAGGAACAAAATCATGCAGGGTAAGAAACGGGATAGGCATAGGGAAGTGGGAACAATTTGTGATTTAATCCAAGGTGTTAGCAGCAGGCTTCTCTGATAAAGGGACCTATGGGATGTGAGGGAGCCGGCCATACAGAAAACTTGTGGAAGAGGTTCCCATGGATGAGGTCAGTAAGTGCAAAGGCCATGAGGTTGATGTGAAAGAAGCCAGTGTAGTTGTGAGCAAGAGGCAGAACACAGGAGATGAGGTTATCATCATTAATGCCTCTCAGGGCTTTTAAATGATCTCTCTGAGAGAGACAGGAAGCCATTGAAAAATGTAGGTCATAAGACTTTCTTTTTTTACATAATCAAAAAATGTAAACATTTACAACAAAGAAAGATGGCTCTTAAGCCAGAAGAGTGCCATGCTTTTGGCATGCAAAGTTCTATTTTAATCACCCTGACAAAGGGACTATTGAGCAACCTGAGGACAGTACAAGGGCCACAGTGGCCTATGGAAACACAGATTAGCTTAACAAATGACTCAAGGATCACCGAAGCAGAGATGACAGAGGCAGACCTTGGAAGTAAAAATTCTTGTTTAAAAAAAAATGCCACATTCTCCCCTGTATGTGGAAGGTTTACAATCTTGGTCAAGTAGAGATTAGAACGGTGGTCACTAGAAGCTAGGAAGGGAGGAGGGAGCTGGATAATGGGTAGAAAAATGCAGTTAGATAAATTCCAGTGCTCTACAGCCTAACAGGGTGACTACAGTTTACAGCAATTTATTACACATTTCATAATCAACCAGAGGCAAGGGATCCCAGGTTTCTAAACACAAACAAATGGTAACTGAAGAAGAGATAGAAATGCTAGCTAACTAACTTGAGTTGTTCGTTATACACTGTACATTTGTATCAAATTATCACACTATATCCCATAAGTACATTCAATTATGTGTATGAATCAAAAACAATATGGAAACAAGAAAACCAAATAACCTATCTGTATATGTGTGTGTTTCAGAGGATACTGTGGGTGTCGTGAGAATGGAAACAGATGTTACCAAAAAAAAAAAATCCCATAATCAAAAACCAGCCAATTATAATACAAAGTTGTCCCCAAATATAAGTCAATCCTTTAAAGAATTTGACCCATACACTTGTCTCTTTCCGGCACATTCTATCAGAGTTCCCTCACTTGGGGCTCACTGACCCCTATGTGACCTAGGATATCTGGATTGACTAAGGTGCATGCAAAGGGAGAGAACAGACAGTAATCATTCAGTTGTTCAAAAAAGTTTACAAGTACAGCACTGAAATCGATATGGAAATACCTCAAAAAATTAAAAACAGAAATTCTATTTGACCCAGCTATACCTCTTCTGGTATTTCTCTGAAAGAGATAAAGATATACTACAGTGATACATGTTTACCCATGTTTATAGTAGCACAACTCATAATAGCTAATCTTGGAAGAAACTGCCTATTTGCCCAACAGTAGATGCACAGATAAATAAAATGCGGTACTTGTACACCAAAGAGTATACTCAGTCATAAAGAAGGGTACATTTGAGTCATTCTCAAGAAAATGGATGCATCTTGAGTCCATAATGCTAAGTGAAACAATTCAAACACCGAAGGTTAAATATCTCACAGTTTGTCTTCTGTGAGAAACCAAAAAGTATAAATACTGTAAAGAGCAAAATAAAAGACAGATGGTAGGAAACAGGGTTATAGACTTTGTGGAGAAGGGAAAAAGATTTGAGAATGAGAAAAGAAAGGAGACAGAGGAAGAGGGGAAGTGAAAATGATCAAGTTGTCATCTTATATGTACCAATTTTCCACAATGAATGTATTTATTATGTACCACAAATATGCACTAGTAACTTTTTAAAATTCATGAACCAGTGAACGCTAGCTTCTAATTAAAATGGAAAGAAGAAAGCTACTGTTTATTGAGTACCCACGATGTACCAAACCTATACTAAGCACTTTACACAAATCACCTTATGTAACTTACACAAAGAGATTGACACTCTGTACTAGGTATTAAGGTCTATAGTTTATAGCTGTGGCAGATCTGAGAAACACCAAACTCGAATGACTTGACTACAGTCATATGGCCTGAAAGTGGAGCCAAGATGTGAAGACAAGTAACTTTGAACCCATTCATAATCACTCTTCTGTGCCATTTCAATTACCTTTAACACACAGCCGATTACACAAAAGTCTTTCCTAACAAAAGTCAGATTCATTTCTTTTCTGCTTTCATTAGTGGAAAAAATATTTCCAATCTAATTTCCCAATGCACATGGACCCATTCATCTGTCCCATCACACAGCTGGTCAAGACTCAGTTCCCCCAACAATTTTCCTCAAAGCCATTGCAAGATGGAGAAGAGTGCTTGAATAAGAGCTGGGCAGGAGAAAAACTTCTTATTCTGGTGAAGAATCTCTCTCCTAGTGCTGTCACCAGGAGGCCGTGCACCTGACTTGGATTTCTCTGAAATGTGGAGGGACAAATTCACAGGAAATGGGAGGAGACTTCACTCTCCCGTCTGTACGTTGTAAGGCAAGGTTGCAACATCCCATCAGGATGTGACAATATTGCGACAGGTTTGGCACCCATCCTGGTTTCCAAGTGATACATTACTCTGACAGGGCCACGTTGTTCTGCAGACAAAGAGTGGCATTTACCCAGCAGGCCACAAGCAAAGCTCATTTTCAAATGGCATCCAGGATGGTGCAGGGCCATTATTTCGGAGCCAGGGCTGAACTCAGAAAATCCTGAGTGTCTCTCAGTATATTGTCTTCATTGTGAATTCCAGCTTAATGCAGAATGAATCACTTTGGAGTTAAGTACCTTTGTGGATAAGACAAAAACCTTGGTTCCTCTCCCCCAGAAAAATGCACATATGGTGTACACTTGTGGAATTCTGTCACAGTTTTATGGGTTTGTGGCCCATCCAAGAGTTCACAGACTTTAACAGCCCCCAGATTAACTAAACCATGCAAAATTTTCTCTATAACAGTCGTTTACACAACCTAGTCCTCCATCTAGCTTAAGAAAAGATTATTTAAAAATCCCACTTAAGAAAAGGTACAAGAAACAATAATAATAAAAGATAAACCATGAAAACATTCCCATTATCATATGGGACAGTAAGCAACCAAAGGCAAAGAAAAATACCTAATTTCTTTCAGCCCCCTCTTCCGGTTCCAATCCACAGACTCATCGAGCTGCCTTAGCACTGAAATCTTTTGATCTATAACTTTAATACAACCAGCCTCTCCCCCTCTCTCCCTGCTGCCACAAAATAAAAGTCAAGACCTTTGAAGTTAGCCATGTGGTTAAGTGATTCATTGTTATAAAATAATGGCCCGTTCTGGGGAGGTTATGCAGCCTGGCTTTCTCTTGCTCCCCTCCCAAGCACTTAGGGCCAAGGTCCGCAGGGTCCAGGCATGGGCATGACAAGGCACAAGTTCATGATGCAAGGGTGACAGCATGACCTCAGCTCAACTGCTTCACAAGAAGCAAAGATTAGAAGCATTTGCATATGATTCAGCTGTGAGCCATTTCTTTACGGGATATACAAATTTCAGCATTCTAATAGACCGTGCCACCCTTGCTTTAGGCTCGACAAGTCAGTAGATAAACACATCAAGCCTGCGTTGGCATGAGTGGCTGCAGGACTATCGAGCAGATCAGAACACTGGCGGCAGCCATTTTATAAAAATGGGCATATGACAGAGAAATCCAAACAAAGCCGCTTCCCCACCTGCCTTATCGCAGGGGCCATCAGTTTAGGCGAGCCCCGCCTTAGCTCCGCTTAAACTTGCACTGAAATTTAGACAGATACGTATTTAACTGCACTCAATTTATGGGAGTTTGAAATGTGAAAGACTCAGGCTGGCGGCAAAGGTCTTTTGGGGAATGCTGGTCCCCCCCAGTTCAGTTCAGACAAAAGAGGAAGAGATGAAAATGAGGGAGCTAAAGAACATCTGCTTCATGAAGCCCACTTGAACCAGGACTGTAAGAAAATATTGGACAAGTAGACTCAGAAGCTAATGAGCTCCCTGTTACTACAAGTATGCAAGCAGAAACTGGCCCCTCAGGTCTCAGTTGTCTCTGAGGGTCTAGAAAGTCTAAATCAAGACACAGAAAGGGGAAGGGAGACCTGGCTGCAGAGCTATGACTATTAGGAAAAGTTCCCCAGGAGGCTCAGGAAATGATTAGTTCAGCTTTATTCTTAGTTGGAATCTTTTGTCAGAAACCAGAGACTCAACCAGAAGGACCTGAGAGGTGACACCTGAGGAAGTATGAGAGGAAATCAGAGGGTGATTTGGGTGGTTTCCTCAGCCCTGAAGCCTTTAGTCTGACTGTGGCAATGATTACCACAGAAATTGTACTCTGGCAAGCTGCTCCTCTCAAGTGACACCCTAGAGCCTCTCTACTGTTTGATCTGCTTCCTCATTTCAACAAATAACTACGACTCAGAGTGATACCTAATGCAAAGGATGGAGGACAGAGGGGGAGTAGAGAGACAAATCGGCTTCAGTGTCAGCGTTGTTTCCAGAACCATTTACACTGACTCCCAACCCTGTCTCATGTGAGGGACTCCATCAGAACAAAACCTCAAACCAAAAGCTTTCATTATTTCACGCCTCAAAAACACACTCAACAAAAGAAAAAAAAATTAAAAAGAAGAAAGGTTGTTGTTTCATCCCTTATTAAAACCCAGTTCTGGAGTTTTCCAAATTCAATTGCTGGAGAAAGGCATTTCCTGTGCGACTGACATCAACATTTCAGTTCATAGACCCAAAGAGACCCACAAGTTTTCATCCAGGTTAAGGAAGCATAAAACCTGCTACACGAGTCATTCCTATACTGTCTGTGCTAATGTCCCCAAGTGTAAGCAGGGACATCTCCCAGGTTCCCCAGGAACCAGCCCTCTCGCTGGTGTAAACTCGACTAGGAGTCAGAAATCCAATTTCCACAAAAAGAACCAATGTGAACATAATTCATAGAGTACAGATGCTCAGATTAGAGAAGAGCAATAAGCCATCAGGTTTAGATTTAAAAACTAAGAAAATAATGTGACCAGGGAGGTTCTGGAAATCTCTGGTGGCTACTCCTCTATACACAGACTGTCATCATAGGTTAATGACCCCTCAATTCCACTGGTAGACATTCTTTTTCTAAAGCCAAATGTAGTTTGAAATAATTTTCACATGCAAGTGAAAATTAAATACAACCCTCTTCTCCCACACATACATGTAAGTTTTTTCAGATATATCCCAAGAGCAAATAGTTGTTGAAAGAGAAAAGCATGAACAAAATCTGTTGTCACAAGATAGTGACTAGTTTCATGAGAGAAAAACACTTCTAGAGGAATTCCTATTGGTTTTCTTTGATATATAAATATTGACTCAAAAGAACACCTATTCTTCTTCTCTCTCTCTCTCTCTTTTTTTTTTCAGGACAGGGTTTTGCTATGCAGTTCAGGCTGACCTTGGGCTCACATTGTAGCCCAGGCTGGTCTCCAACTTGCAACAATCCCCCTGCCTCAGTCTCCCAAGTGCTGGGATTACAGGAGTGTGCCACCACACCAGGCTAGAACACTTATTCTTATAAATGGTAACTCAATTCCTTTTTTAGCCTTTTAATGAGAAAGACTTTAGCAAAGCAGAAATGTGGGATGTTGATAATTCTCAGTAAGTATTTGCATTGTCACATTCAGCTTCAGATTGACAGGACAACTTACCAACAGGAAGGTGACCAGTGGTTGTCATGGAGATCTGGGCCCGGCAGAAAGTTTTGCTGTCCAACAAATCTGTAGCAATGAAAACATAAAAGGCATGAAAAGCTCCCTGCTTGTAGTATCACACTGTGGCAGTTAGATAATCAGAATAAGAATGGAGGGTTGGAGATATAGCTCAGTGGCACAGCGCCTGCCTGGCAAGCGCAAGGTCGTGAGTTTGATTCCCAGTACCAAAAAAAAAAAAAAAAAAAAAAAAAGAATAAGAACAGTAAAAGGTCTTCCATGTTGGGGAATTAGTTACCTACTGTGCTACCATAGGTGGTGTCATATAAATAGTTTTCTTCTTTCCAGGTGTTCATAATGGAAGGGTCTACAAAGAATAGAAAATGGGGAAGATCAATAATTGTTATCCCCAAGATGAAAAATCTGCCTCTTCTAAGTCCCTGCCCACCAAAAATTATAAGAGTAGGAAGTGACCCTCAGAGAGAAAGGATAATATCCTGCTTGAGCTACATGTTACACCTTGTCTTTCTGGTGTCATGGGGGTAACGGTGTCATGGTCCTATCTACGCAATCTATACCTGTTGCATTTGGGAAGTGGGGGACTTCTGGGAAGATGGCGGAACAGCAAGCAGCAGAGTAAACAGTCTCTCTGAGATGAGCTGCCATAGTAGAATCCTGTCCTAGACCAATACATTAGTTTTCCTAGGAATGTTTCCAATCTTCTCTCACACTCTACTACATAATCACCAGAATATTTTTACCTTGGAGTAGAGGGAAACCCTTGTTAGGGGCAAATACATGTCTGATAAATAATTAATAAGCATCTCTTCCTATAAATATCTTCCTGGGAATATCAATGGTGTTTTTGGTTTTATGTTTCATTTTGTTTTGTTTTCTGAAAAAGCCTTGTGAGTCTGTCAGTTTCTTCATTTCTGAGACTCAGTGTGTACCCACAAGCTGAGCCACAGCCCCCTCCTTCTAGGGTTTTTCCAGTTAGGTCAAGGACTGACAAAAAAAAAAATCTCTAAACACCAAGGAGAGGGCAAGAGAGTCTTACCAAATCAAACAAATGACTTCAAGATTGGGGCCCCACTGCCTCATCTCCAGGCAAAGAAGAGGGCTGGCTCTGACTAGCTGGCTTTTACCCTTGAGTGCTAGGTAAGCACACCTCAGTCCTCAGTCCGACCCGTTCTTCAGACTCGGCTTCTAAGGAAATTCCCCTCCTCCTACCCCAAGTGAAGTCCAGCTCCCACACAACCCCCAGATCTTGGCTGGTCACCAACTCAGCATTTGCTTTCCTGGCCAGCCAAGAGTGCTAAGATCTCTCACCTTCTCCTTGAACCCCCCCCACCCACACCCTGTCACCTTTCTTCCCCTTCACCGTGGTTCAGCCTGCCTCTGCCCCTCTCTAGCTTGGGTGCTGAATTTTACGGCCAGGGTGGTAAGCCACTGGCCAAGTTTCATTTTGTTTTTACAGCATAAATGGTATAAAACCTGACTCACTGGCTAAGTCCTCCTGTTTACGACATAGGGATTTAGCTGGTATTTTAACTAATAGCTACGTGTTTGGGCACCCCAAGCCCAATCTCTTGGGGTTACACCCTCTCTCCCTGTTGGATCACTTTGTACACCTGTTGTTGTCTCTGAAAACAAACTGAACCAAAGAGGCTTGGGGGTGTTGGCCCCTCTGAGAGCCACTTTTCCCCTCCTCCCAGGGTGGACCTTCTTCTCCGCCCTTTAGTTTAGCTTTTCTGAACTGGAAACACGGGAATCTCTGGATGGTCAAGAAGGAATTATCAAGCTTTTTAAGACTTGTCCAGTATCACTCTGGGTCTTCCACTGAGGCAGTCTGTAAGGTCGAGGGACAAGGTATCCTTTTAGTTAAAGGACGTATCTGATATCTGTCCCTAGGACCAACACTATAAAACACAGATCATCCAAGCACCCTCCCACCCCACCAGTGTATTCAGAGGAGGGCAGGGTAAAGGAGGCCTAATTAACATGCTAGCAGACATTTTTTTTTCTTGCATGCTAGCAGACATTTTTTTTTTCTTATAAAAGAGTCCCCTTATAAATAAGTGCATGGGCCAATTTTGGTGCCAAGTGACTCACAAAT